>JAQBSW010008196.1:0-35702 GCA_029291075.1 Eudiplozoon nipponicum | reverse complement strand
GTTAAATACTGTTTGTTGCGAAAAACTAATATATATGCAAGTATGTATTAGGTTTTGCGAACCTAGTAACAAATTAGTTCAGTTGTGACCAGAAGGATAAACCAAAGGCAGCATGAACGGAGAGTATAATCTCATGCACATTCGTTTCGTGCTTACTGGCGACTCCTCAGTAGGAGCCGGTATTACGCCCTTTAACCACTATATATTTGGTAGAAGAATGTGGAATAATAGGACGGTACAATCTCCTAAAGTAAAGTGTAAACCTGTAATAGCACGAAACGAATGTGCATGAGATTATACTTTCCGTTCATGCTGCCTTTGGTTTATCCTTCTGGTCACAACTGAACTAATTTGTTACTAGGTCTTGTTTATCATTGCGTGCCACGACTTCGTACGCTAATATATTCAGAAATACTTCACCTGAATTATTAGTTTTAGGTGATGTATTTTCGTCCGTTGGTAACTCTGCCATTTCTACCCATGGCTGAAAATCACCAAAGATTTTATTTACTTTCAAATGTGGCGCGTCAGTCAATTTTCTAATTGTTGCGCTTAAATTATCATTTCGTTTTTCTGCTACTCTCCAATTTTGCTACGTATATCACAATTTAGATTCTTATATAGACATTTTGCTCTTGTTATCGTTGATTTCGTCCTTTAGACATTTCAGTGAATTTTGAAGGTCCGCAACGATTATCTCAAACTCCCTATGAAACAAAATTGGAGCCATATAAAACCGTGCGTTTGGAAAGTTATTACACTACAGCGTATATTTCGAGTAATGCTTCTTTAAAAAAGGAAAAATAAATAAGGCAAATTGCGTTACATATTACATATTGCCTATAAATTCACTGTTATTAGATAGCATACGTTAACCGTTTTAAAAAAGAAATTAAAAACGATAAAGCACCGGGTATAAATAACAATTTTCATTACTTTTTAGAATTTTTTCCATAAAAAAGTATTAAATTATAGTTTAAAAAATGTTACTTCAATATTACTTGGTAATAATAAAATTTCTCTTTTCCATTAACTAATAACTTGACAATATGCAAAGGATAATATGAGATACTTAATCAATAACAAGTTAAATAAATAAAGTCATAACTTAGTTTGCACATTACCGTATTATCTGCAACAGATAAAACAATAATATCGTTTTTTATTTCAGAAAACAATTATTTAAATGAGATCATATCCGTCGATGTTTCTCCTTAAATATAAGTTAATTGATTATATAGAAGGCAAATTTCACTAATATGCCAGAATATGTCATCCTTTGCATGGACTATGAAGATTTTAGGTTGCCATGCAGATCCTCTTCTGAGCACCAGCAGGCTTCTATTTATGAACAGCACGTCGGCTAGCAACGTTCTTAAAAGGATGCACACTGTTGCCGCTTCAATTGACCGTTGCCCCAGAAAACTACATTGACGTTGATGTTCAACGCAAAATTTGCTGTACAAATCTGTTTTCATCAAAACTGGCGTCTTAACGTATTGCAATAGATTCATTGTCAGTGACTTCCGCCGTCAGATGCATTTGACGCGATGAATTAACTCCGTCGATGGAAATCTGCAGCTGGTCCTACCTCGCCTTCTAACTTAGTCTCAATTTCGTTCGTCCGACACCAGCAAATCCTGCACTGAAATTTGGACTTTTAACGATTTTTACTCTAGTCGATCCTACCTAGTCAACTGGAATCTCTTTACATCGGAGCGAACTATCACGAAGATGAGGAGAGCGATTCTATTTCACAATTCTTTTCATCCTTACAGCTAAATACTTTGCTAGTCACAATTTCTTTCAACTCTCCATATCCTACTTTTGATTTGTACCTCGTCATTTTAATTAGTGCGATTATTGGCGGTTTACAGACCGCCGTATGCTACTTTATTTGATGATCAAACATTTACCAATTCTTTTCAATCTATCTTTGACCACCATGGCTATAATGTAGTGGTAGGTGACTTTAATAAGTTACAGGACTGTGAAATAACCAATTTTTTTTCTAACCATGATCTTAAGCAGATTATAAAGGAATCAACTAGAGGTTCGCAATGCTTAGATCATGTATACTTAGAAATTGAAATGTTAAAATCGCACAGTTATGATGTTGTCAATTATTTCAAAGAATTGGATCACAAACAAATTATTTTACAATGGAACATCTTGAGTGGCATAACACAGAAACTAAGTTTTGAAAATGCACACGTGCACTGTTCCAGAATCAACTGGAATTTTTTTAGAGAATTAAGTATACTGATTGATTATGAGAGTTTTTATTTCTTGAATACTGATGAATTTGTTTCTTCTGTTTCATCGTTATTATCTATTTTATTTCAGGCAGCTACGTTTACGGACATTATACCGAAACGAATTAATAGGAAACTGTGTAAACTAAGATTTAAACGAGATAATATAATAAAGTGTAGTCTTATTAATAGTATTAAACAAATGAGATTAGATTCCATTGATAAGGAAATTAATTCATCACTGCTAATAATCCGTCAAAGATCAGAACGAATTATTTTGGCCAAAATGAAGAGTAATCCTAGATTATGATTCAAACTCCTCACAGATTACAGTAAATACAAGGAAAAGTTAAAGCTTATACTACCTGTGGATAAAACTGAGTATGGATTTCTCTGTGAATTGGAGGAAGTATTTGGCAATTTGATATGCAATCCACAGAATGGGAGAGATTTTATAGAACCATCTGATTCTTTGGGAGACCAGGAACCAGGACTTGTTATTGACAGTGATGAATTGATAAAATTGATGTTAAAAATCAAATCAAAAAAACAAAATGATCACCTTGGTATTTCGATTGATAATTTGCTTCAATTACCTTTAAAATTTATGAATGTACTCTGCAACTTTATAAATATAATTTTAAAGAATGGGAAATTACCAATCGATATACTAACGATAGTAGCTAAGCCGTTGCCAAAAGTAAGTAAGCCAACGTGCGCTAGTGATTATAGATTAATCTCTATTATCCCTTCGTTTTTGAAGATAATAGAACGATTGATACTAGATCATTTAGAACGTATGTTACCGGCTGATTTTGACCTATGTCAACATGGCTTTACGAAAGGTAGATCGACAACTACCAATATGCTTTCCATGTGGAAACATGTAATCACATTAGACGAGAATAAGTTGGATGCATTAATTGTATTTATAGATATCTCAAAAGCTTTTGACTCTATATCTTTTGATGCTATTTTGAATGCGATTAGTTTGTTGAAAATTGATCCGAATATTTCTAGATTACTTAAATACTATTTATATAATCGACGAATGAGTATTCAAGTAAACGATTAGATATCAAAATCGAAACGAGTAACGAGTGGAGTTCCACAGGGATCAAGCTTGGGGCCAATTTTATTTAAAATTGTATTTGCAAATTTTGAAACTAAGATCCTTAACGGTCGAGTTTGCAAATTCGCTGATGATTTAAAAATAATCTTCCTAATTGATCCAAAGAATGTCGAATTCTCCAAAAATAATGTGACATTAGATTTGTATGATTTGAGTAAATATTTGATCACACTAGGGCTGAGAATAAACAATAAAAAGACGAAAGCTTTAAAAATAGGGAACAGAACAAACTTTCATTATGTTTATTTTCATGATGCTGTTATTAATGATGTGTCTGAGATTAAACTTATGCAAGAAATTAAGGATTTAGGCATAACTATTCAATGTACAGCTTCTGCTGAGAGACATATTGAAAGTATAGTAGGCAGTGCCAAGAAAAGATGGGCACTAATAAATCGAAATATCTTATCAAATGATATAAAACTTCAAATGTATATAATATTGATTAGACCGGTACTAGAATATGCTGTCGCTACTTGGAATCCATTAAAAAGGGTTTGTCTAATAAGATAGAAGCTGTACAAAGAAAGGTTGTGAAACATATTAGTCCTATTTCTTGCACTATATACGCCTCTAGATTACAGTTTGTGTCATTGCAATCACTGTGGTTTCGGAGGATGTGTTATTGTATAAAAGTTTTCCATTTGAACCAGTGGACTGGTGTCTATATGACTCCGATAAGAAAGAGTCATGAAATTGGAACTAGATCTGGACATATGGCAATATCTCCTCCTTTTGTGGGGAATGTAGCGAGCAAGTTATTCTCTTCTCGAAAATCTACAAAATTTATAACCAATTGCCGAAGAGGCTTAGAGAAATGCCTCCATCTAAGATGTCTTTTAAAACTTTATCTACTGAACTTGAAAAAGTCTGCAATTCTGCTGATATTTGTTATTATTTTGATTATGATAATACTTTCTCATGGTTGAATAAAAGACAAGGATAATTGTTATCAAAAACAGATTTTCTAGAGATTTTTATTTCCAAGTTTTGTATTGTTATAATTGAAATGTTATGCACTATTTCTTCTAATTAGTTAACATTACATACAATCAATTGCTAGTCATGGTTCTCAATTTTTGCTTAATATTACACTCGAATTATACATTAATTGTTCCTAACTTGATAATGTATATATTATTCTTTTCAGTCGAACTTTCTGATATTGATATATTGTATTGTACAACTAGTGAGATATACCTATCTACATGATATTAATTGCACATTTATTGTGATGTGATAATTTTTTTTATATATTGTACAATTTCCAATTTTATTATTTGATGGAATATGTGTGGTTTGAATCCAAATAAAGATATTCTATTCTATTCTATTCTATTCTAACATTAACTTTGTGAGGCTTTCACAACATATTTATTGATAATACAATTAAACAATCATTGATTGCGTGGGTGGTGGCAACAATTCTTAAAATCAAGTTTGCGAGCTTGAAGCAAACACCAATCCTATTTTATTTAACAAGTCGACCAAAAACAGAGCTTTGTACGTGTGATTGACGTTAGTTTTGCTGTTGTTCGTTGACTGGTTAAATACAATGGGATTGGTATTTACTTCAAGCTCGCAAACTTTATTTAATAAAATGAGCAATACGTTCATAAATAATACGTATTATTTGTGTCTATTATCATTTAATTCTACATGAAATCATTCATTTTTATTTTACTTGAATCTCATTTTATCCATTAGCTCAGAAGAAGTAAATTTTCGCCTTATATGATATAGTTTTTGTATTGTGATCTCTGTCTACAGCTTCATAAATTAGTTTCTTGCTAAAATAGGGGCTAATTTTACTCTATTGCTTCGTGCTTAAACGTGATGCTTATTTTAAGGAATGATGTGCACTCAGTTACGTATAGCTTATCTTTAATAAAGATTATAAAATATTCCATAGTTTGTGAATTGCGTTTGTTTAAAACAGTTACGCAGAGAAGATAAAAATGGAGCAATAATGCCTTACCTTGATTGACATAAATCTGAACGTAAATAATTTATAAATAAATTCTCATTTAGACTGTGACAATTAGTGGTGAAGAACTTGGTGTGTTATGAAATATGGAGAGTGGATTTTAAAAAAGACTACCTGCTTGTCGATCGAAATATATCTAATTTATATCGAAATAAACGAAACCGATCTACTGGATGCATTAACTTTTCTAGTGTGAATAATGTGTCAGATGTTTATATCAAGCGCGCAACCCTGATTAAAGTAACTGTTACCATCACCCGCGCAAGCAATGTTCATTTAATTATATAAATGTTCATTTGAATACCACTTTCCCACGTAGTGTGGTGCCTATTCTGTAATGAAAGATTGTGGATGGTTAGTTAGGAAATTAGGTCTAAATGATGACATATAGGCTCCACACAAAAAGGAATGCCTAACCAAGAAATATTAGTTATTATATAACAGAAAATTGTGTATAGTATGCGGAAGGGTGGCTCAGGGGTTAGAGCAAAAAATTCCGAAGCAGATGAAACCAGGTTCGAGCCCTGGTCAGAACGTGATGAATTCCCAACAAGGACGAAACCGGTCTACTGGATAAAATGCTTTTCTAAATTATCCACTGCTTATTTAATACTGACAAATGTCTGTAAAAATAGGTCAGGAGTTTATATCAAGATCGCAAACGTGATTAAATCATGTATCGAATTTCTTGTCCGTATTATAATTGAATGCGTGCGAAAAGAACCAAGCGATTGATTAAAGCGAAACGCGGATAAAATGAAATGGCATTTAATAATTACCGCGTTAATAAATCAATACCAATTTCGTCCCTAATTGAAAACTGTAAACTGGTTATACAATTAAATTGGTTGTATGGAAACGAATACCGCTTTGATTGCGCATGAGGTTTGCCAGATTAGGAAAATAAAGGATTAATGGAAAAACCAGTAGACAATATTACTAATGTCAAGAAGATTAAAAATCTTCACTCGTAAAACCTAATATATTATTAGTACTTTGTATGAAACCTTTCTCTACTATTTTACCACTCTTCTGAGAGTATTCGCACGTGATAAATAAATCTTAATTGTTTTTTTAAATAATTTTAAATATTAATTAATTATTTCAATAATCGTTTTATTAAATTAAATTTGTTGTGGTTCTGCTATTCTGTCAATATTCCATCTGATCGTGATTAGTTAGAACCTTATTTAATAAATTTTATTTCACGTGACTTAATAGTCAACTCACTAGTATTCTTCACATTTCTTCTGATTAGTAATCAATTGGTTTTTAGCTAATATAAGCTAACTGATATAGATTCTGTTCTCTGTTTAAGCAAGTTGTACACGCAGAAATTGATAAACTTGACCGTTTCGTGATTTTATCTATTTTATATATATATGTAGCCAAATCATCAAACCAAATTTTAATTGAATTTGAACAACTTTTACCCACAATAACGGTCAATTTTCGAAAAAAATTGTGAAAGGCATATCTTTACTATTGAATATACAAGGAATCTCGTGCCTATGATGTAGTCTATAGGCGATATCGTTTGTAATTTTGTATTTCTGAGCGTCATTTAGAACATAATAGGATACGTACGGACTTAAGAAACGACCACTCACAAATACCTTACTATAAACATGAGAACAGAGGAATTTTCTTATACACTCTGGGCCAGTTTGTGTATTTGCTTTTCGTTACCTGTGAATTATAATTAGCGCGGTTCTAAAGAGGTTAGCTGGCATTGTTAGTCTAAGGATTATTTAAATAAAACTAATTATGGTACTTAGTAAAAATTAGTTCAAATAGGAAAAAGGTATAACCTTATATACACACGTGTTTCATGCTTATTAACAACTCATCTGTAGGAAACGTTATTACGCCCAACACCCACTTTTTATTTGGTCAAAAATGTGGGACAGGTGGACGCAAAAATGTGTATACAAGCAATAATCTATTTGATTTTATAAAAAAATTTCGAAATGCGGCTTCAAATCCATATTTCTATACATAATAAGAGCTGAGCCTATAAAAGATACCATGGAAATGGTTTTCAATAATCAAAATTCAATGATTGATATCAATCAAGGCCAGATTGTGTGGATTTACCACAGTAACGGAGGTTCTGGCTTAATTGTGATTTATAATTTTGGTGATACTTAGCATATCTTGAAATCCATTATGTTGGTACCATGTACAGACTCGGCAACCATAAGTTTGGTACCCTTTTTCCGGCTCGTTACATATTATATATTGTAAGCTGGATTTGAAGTCGTGTCTTCGAATTTTTTAAAGAAATTAGCTCTACTACTGTATGTTTACACATCCATATAGAAGATTCTACCGTCCAAATGCTCCACTTCCCTTATCCGGCCCCTACGGATGTGGTTCCAGGTGGCACGAAAGAAATGAGTAAATGCTTTTCGTACTTGCTGCAATTCCTCAATAGGAGCCGGTACTAGTATTACCAGTCTGACAAATCTTGACGAAATATATAGTGGGTTTAGGGCGTAGTACTGCCTCCTACTGATGACTTGTCGTAAGCACGAATCGTATGTGTACACTTGCTTATATCTTTCGTTCATAATAACTTTAGTTTATCCTTCTGGTCTTATTTAAACTAATTTGTTATTAGGTACGCAACGCTTAATATTCAGTTGCATATACATTAGTTTTACGCAATGAACATTATACATATATTTATGGCCCTGTAAGTTTGCATACCCGAACACGCTTTCCAACCCCTAACAGTCTTATGTTTGTCATCTCATTGGCCAGCCAAAATACAATGTGCTGAAATCACGACCCTGAGCTGGTGTACCACCATTTTTGACATTCAACTGAAAATATAGAATCTAATAGAAGTGTGGATTTTAAATTAATTGATATATTCATAATGTCAATTCCCAATAAAGACGAAGGTCAGGTGATACCTGTATGTCGAAAATACAACATTCAACAATGTCAGAAGTTCAGCAGATCAGTTTGTCTTTTATATAATGTGTTAAAAATTAATACAGAAATCAATTCAATAACAAAAATTATTTTCTTTCAGACGACAGTACATCAACGGAGATATTTTACCGTAATAAAGTGCTTCGGCCTGTAAATGTGCAGATGCAAACAATTCTACAAAATATTCTCTCCAGAATGAAGTTGGTTAAGATTAAAACAACATACAAAAGCAGATTTGACGAATAGAATTACCCTTTTATGGTTTGCGACCTACACTTTAATAGGCCATGTTTTAATTCACGCGTGAATTACTGCAAATCATTGCTCTACAAACATGAGGATTGAGGTAAAATCATTGAGATTTGTTAGAACTTTTATTATTGAGTGATTAAGAAATAAATTTAACTGTTTAAATGCTCTGAATTTGACTGTGAATAAATTAAATGTTTACTTTAACGCCACAAACATATCATTCATAAATTCTTAAATTTGTTTATATTTTCATAAAAAATACTTATGTCAAAATTAATACCTATATAGAAATAAATGTTAAAAAAATATGTCACAGCTTCATATGATATCACGGTAAGCCCCGCCTTATTTTTTAGGTTAAAATGGCAAGTAATCCTGACTGATAAAGCTTCATTCTACTCCTCTTTATATATATATATATATATATATATATATATATATATATCTGATGATGATCTTAGTTTATACTGAAGACATGTATATAATCCAACCCTTTCATATCAAGTTGACGCGGATCTGCATAGAGTGGAATATTCGTTCTCAATTTGCAGCTGGGATTGTTTAATCACTAGGTGATCATAATCCGTCAGCGTGACTTAGATAAACGTGACTTTTTATAAAAAAAATTACAAATTTAAAATACTTTTTGATTTACTTTTATCTCAAAACCATTCATTGAAAATAATATTCTTCAAGCCAAAAAAAATTATAACTGAATTGGACGAATTTCCGGTAGAGATTTAAAATATTGACAGAACAATTATGCTACTTTTTTATAAATTATTTATTGTTTAGACACATTATATATATATATATATATATATATATATATATATATATATATTGGAAATAATCGTATGTGCATTTGATTAAAGCAAGTTATCGGCGTTTGAGTTCACAGTAGTAAAGACATTAATTTAGCTGACGGAATCTGAAATCATAATATATGTACAAAATGAAAGGGTTTGATACGCACTGGACGAGGTATATCGCTTATCTTAATTATACGCAAAAAATAATCAACATTTAACTATTAATTTTAGTGTTTCACAGCAATATGAAATGCTATAGCATCAAGAGGTCTAAATAAGGACGAATTGACGTTGCTAATTTGTACAGTTTTTAGATTATCCTTTTACACTCCACATATAACCATGAACGACTTATGGTTATATGGCAATGAAACATTAGTCACTTTTGGTTTTTGTATGGCTGTGCATGATGATGATGATGATGATGATGATGCTGTTTTTGTTGTTTTTGATGATGATGATGATGACGATATTCTGAAAAATACAGACAATGGGATTGGTCTTTACATGAAGCTCGCAACCTTGAATTAAATAACTTTTATCATTCCCCGTGTAATCAGTGATTGTTCAATTTAACGATATGTGCTAGAGACATCCGCTGAAAAAGAGTTAAGGTTTTACTGATGGATGGTGAACATAACTTAAAAAACCAAGTTATAAATAGATTTGTTTTTATGCCCATTCTAAATCGGTTTTATAATACTTTTGTATAGTTAAACACGCAATCCCTTTGCGTCCGTGAATTTCAACAATTCTACAAACCATTAAACTGTTGAGGCTAAATTTACTTGGCCTTATTAAGCTTTGAAGACAGTTATCCAACAATATAACTGTTTTTAATGACCTCCACTGTTATTACCTCTTCCTAAGGCATAAGAAATAAATTCATATATTGCCTACAAAAAATGTCACAACCAACAAATTTTACCTTTTTAACCTCGCTCTCATACCATTTAGGCTGGCACAATGCCAAACACTTTGCGCAGGTTTGTGGGTACAGTTCAAAGAAGACATTAGCACCGGGGGAGAGTGACCAGCGACCTTTGCCGATTAGTAAGATCATTGGTGGCAGAGGACCTATCCTAGGCAAGGTGGACTGCCTTTGAATTTTGGCAGCAATTGGTGCTGTCGGCCCGCTGACTTGACTTTGAATGCGTAGATTTTGTTCTTGAAAAAAAAGTTTTCCAAAAATTATTAAAACAGTTCTTTTATAGTGTGAAACGAAAGGAGATTCCTGCTAATTAAATAAGAACGGCTAGTTAGGCTAGAAACATACGCAGCCCAGTAAAGCATAGAAAAGTATCTGCTGATTCTGCGTTTCGAAAAATTAAGTTTCTGATAAAAGCTTTATTTATATTATTTATTAGAATAATTAAACTATAATTCTGTTTTTATATTAAACAAGTGTCGCTTATTACCAAAACTGTTTAGACTTTCCAATCAATATCTAAATTAAACTATGAAAAGCTGCGAAAAAATAGGTCAAATAGTACAAAATATAATTGATAAAGAGTGCAAAAACCCATATTTTTTGGTAAAACGTCCTATTTTAATAATCATGCATAGTACAAATGTTAGAGGTTAGACGTCACGACAAATAAATGATTTCTAAAACTTACGGTAACTTGCTCAATCAAAAGAAAATGTCTTAACCATAGCAGGCCCTGTTAAAATTATACATAGGTAAAACTTGAGAAGTAAGAAATTGCTACTAATGAATGGCACAGTGAATTTAAATACACGACTCCGCATGAATTAAATGAAGAATTCTATACACGCTCGAAGAGGCAACTGAACAAAAATGAGGTCGCGCAAAGATAAATTTATTAGCTCAGACGCATAAAAATCGTTTCGAAACGTTAACATAAATTTCGACAAAGGTACATGCATTCGTGGACAAACACACAGTTACTTGCTTACATACATAAATATATGAGTATGATCATACAAACATAAACACATATATTTATACATGCTTTATGCATACATGCATACAAACCTACATACACGTTCAAACGCAAATATAATTAAATGTACAAACTGACATATAAAATTGAATCTCTATATACTAATTTCATACACTGATTCAAACAAAAACGTATAAGCAAGTAAGTATTAGGTGTTGCGAACCTAGTAACAAATTAGTTAAATTTTGACCGTCCTATTGTACCGTCCTACTATCCCACATTCCTCGCTTAAATATATAGTGATTAAAGAGCGTAATACCGGCTCCTACTGAGGAGTCGCCAGTAGGCACGAAAAGAATGTGCATGAGATAATACTTTCCGTTCATGCTGCCTTTGTATTATCCTTCTGGTCACAACTGAACTAATTTGTTACTAGGTTCGCAACACCTAATACATACTTGCATATATATTAGCTCTCCGCAACAAACAGTATTTAACTGTTACATATTAAATTGAGTGAAGTCATGCTTACCCCGAAATGTGATAACTGATATCGATCAAGGCCAGAGTGTATTGATTTACTGGAGTAACAGGTGTTCAGAAATTGTTGTAATTCTCAATTTCGCTGAACTATAGCATAAATTGATATCCATCAGGTTGGTACCATGTACGGCCGTGGAAACAATAGTGTTAGTACCATGTACCTTTTCGGTACTATAATGTTAGTATCGGTTACTAACACAATAGTCATAGTGTTAGTATCCTTTACAGACTCGGTATATATATTATATAGAGTGAGTAAGCGTTGAAGTCGCGATGTCGAGAATATACGATATTAGATACTCTACTGCAAGTTTACATATTCGTCTAGGAGATTTTATTGTAGTGTTAGTACCATGTACCTTTTCGGTACTATAATGTTTGTTTAGGTTACTAACACATTAGTCATAGTGTTAGTATCGTTTACAGACTCGGTATATATATTATATAGTGTGAATTAGCTTTGAAGTTGCATTGTCGTAGACTATATGATGTTAGCTTCACTATTGCAGTTTTACACATTCGTCTAGAAGATTGTACCGTCCATTATCCCACATTCTTCACGCAAATATATAGTGGTTAAAGGGCGTAATACCAGCTCCTACTGATGAGTCGCCAGTAAGCACGAAACGAATGTGCATGATTATACTTTCCGTTCATGCTGCCTTTGGTTTATCCTTTTGGTCACAACTGAACTAATTTGTTACTAGGTTCGCAACACCTAATACATACTTGCACATATATTAGTTCTCCGCAACAAACAGTATCTATAAACATATAATTACGCAAAAATAAATACAAGCAAAAATTCATAATTTTACGTATGAAATTAACTAATGGTCACGTTTATTTATAACTAAAATTTAATCTACATTAAATTTTTATTTTATTTTACCCCGAGTTGCCAAATTATTGGTGAAATTCAGTTTAAAAGTTTCAGAGATTAAATTTTTACCGCAAAATTTCTAAAACGAAGGATTCGGATTTTTACAATATCTAGGTCCACCTCTTGGCATTTGGATCGCAAATTCTAGTGATAATAAACTCAAATAATCATGGACGTTTATTGAAATTTGCGGTAGCTTATTCGGTACTGACATTGGGTTAATTGTGTTTCTTTATTCTATCTATGTTAGACCAATCCATTGGTTATTTTCTATTAATGCTGTCTTAACAGTACGTCAATGGTTGCCGTTCAACGTGTCTTCTGACTACATATAAAACTTCTAACGAAGACAAATCATTGGGATTCTGGCTATTTTCTATTTCGTGTCGGCTTGTACTGCGATTTTATTTTTTTATTGAATGTGTAAGACGCCGCCTTAAAGACGGCGGCCAGCACTTGATGGCCAAATATTAGTCTGGCCAAAGGATTATGGTAATGAAACAATAAAAATAGTCCCGACTAGGTACCGCAAAAATGACTAACGGTATAAGTTAAAACATGAAATTGATTAAGCAGACGCGTTTGTTCTTCTTCTGCACTTACCAATTATTTTCCATAATGCCATGGCTGGAACACTGACCATGGCACTTTGCTTCAAATTCTTGCAACTCATCCACAACGCCACTTATCTGCGCACTGAAAGCACCATTAGCTTAAATAAAGACTTATTTTTAGTCAGGTTAGCTATCAGGCGAGGCATATACGGCATCGCTATCGACCTAAAGTTTCAATTAGCCAATCCCGATTTGTCAGTCTAGTACTAATAAAAATCTACCTGGGAAAATGACACTAAAATAAAGTTTTATGGCCTGTAATTGGTAAATTCTTTGTAAGTAAAAAACGGTGTACTTGATGAAGTGCATTTTTTATATTATGCAATGTTTAGTTTGCACAAATCTCATAAATGTCATAGAATCCTGCCATAATTTTTAAATTCAATATCAATTTCCACGGTGGATTTCCCTTTTTTCTATGACGACAATTGGGGATATCTATTTAGTACTAAAAGTCGGAGGCGATGCCGCATACTATCTAACTAAACAAAAAGCATTAACATTAATACACCTAGAAGATTGCGTGAATGTTACGTCTTCGTTGGTGTAGTGGCTGCGTTGAAAGAATGAAACAAATTTACCTTAGTTCGAGCCCCGGTCGCGACAATTCTTACAAGTACTGGTCAAGTGTGCAATAAGGACAAAACCACTATAATTTATTAATTAAACGTGAAATCTTATACTAAGTTTAGTTTGTGCGCACAATACCTTGTATATATATATATATATATATATATATATATACTCTCTCTATATATATATATTTACTTGAAATACGAGTCTTAATAAAATTCACAATACTCCTTCCGTGTGCAAAAATAAAAAGGAATTTTATCAGATACGAGAACCGTTTCTTTCACATATTCTCCTCAAGTATCCAGCCATCGAAGTGAAATAGCCGTTAATGTCGTCATAAAACTTTATTTACCATTATGCATGCGCAAGTCATCGATCAACATACGTTGACCGATTGACCAGACGGTTGATTACTCGAATGATAGAACATTGCAAATTAAACGCCTGTTTTAATTCAAATTGTGAATACAAGTCTGCAACTGCGCAACACATCTTTGAAACTTCAAAAATATGTTCTCCAGACGTAGCATTTAAAATAATTACTAAATGCTATAAGAAAAGGGAGTTAGCTACGTACGATGCTTTATGGATAAACAAATTGCACCTGGATATATGCAAACAGATGAAGCGAGTTCAAGAATTGAGCTTGAACAAGAGGTGACGCACGCAATTGAGTGTTTGTTTTCATTATTTCACACTCTCTATGTTTACATTTTCCTATATTGTTTTGTCTTTCTTTTTATATATAAAGATATCCATTTGTAGCAACTTAGAAAGAAAATTCAGAAAGAAGCGGTTCTTGTATCTGATAAAAGTACCTTATATTTTCATTGAAAGGGGAAGTTTGAATATATATATATATATATATATATATATATATATATATATATATATATTTGTATGAACGATAGCAGATTTAATATAAAATTTGACTTTTGTGTAAAATAGAACGACAGACTTCTTACAGTAAGGACGAAAATAGCTTACCTGGTGAACATGTTGGTTGAACACTATTTGGTGCGTTGCCTTTTGTATGCTTCATTTCATTTGAAGGTAATAATTGCTCATGATATATGGGCGCGTAGCACAGTAGAACTATAAATTTGATGGAGCCTTTCATTGAAGTCCACGGATTGGAACAGTTCTGTACGGAAAAAAGAATCGGAATGCTGTAATAAGTATAATTTCTTTCATGTATGCATAAAATACAAAATTCCATTGTTAATTAAAATTGCTACTTTTCAATCTGAAATCGTTTGTCACCAATTTGAAACGGATAAAGGTATATCTCTGACATTGTGAAATTTTGTCCAAAAGCAATATGAAATTTTCCTAACTAACCCACGCCATCTGACGTGACTATTAACCAATCACGTGCCTCCTGTAACCCATCGACTATATATGCGCAATGCGTTTCTTACGCAACATATTCTGACTTGCTTGTTTTTTGCACTCGCCATCGCCTGGCTGTCTCTGTATCTAATTCCGCACGCCGTCTTCACACGATGTTATAAACACGCTGTTTCACTAGTACAACTTGGCGTCAGTCACGCCAAATCTTGCCGCTGCGCCTCAGGGCATTGGTGATTGCTTAACTTATTAATGGGTTTCATACGGTTGTCAGTCTTTTGGTGTTACCACACATATCATTAGCAAGGCTCATCGTGGCTCACAACAAATCGTCTTTCCCATCCTGTTCTGCTGGTCTACTGGTTGACGTTCATCCGCCCAACGATCATTTACATAGCGAAAAATCCGCCTCTGATCTTGGACGTTCGCTATTTAGGACATTTTCAGTTAAAGTATCCAACAAGTCAAGGCCATTCAATAGTAAATATTACCTGGCCACTTTATGCAACGTTTCACAGCCATCTAGGAGGAGTTTTGCAATTGGTGATCGTGCCAGGATATAAATAAAACTGTAGACATTTTTTTTAATTGTAGAAGAATTCTTTTGCCTTTGCGGGAGAATTAGAAAATCTACACAGTTTATCGGACGGTTCTTTGAATCAGTACTTGTGATATTTTAAATGCTTAATTCGTCATTCTGTCCGGATTCTACGCCAATAAAAACAATTTAACTTCAGGATTATCAGTGAAGCCCAAAACAAATTTAATAAGACTCACTTTTTGTGCTGCAATTCTGAAGGTCAAATTTGGAAAATAAAATATCCGTGAAGTTTCTGGAAAATTAAATTGTACACCAAGTCTTCGCCACGTATAATTTACGTCATGGGTATTGACAAGCTCTATACCTTCGTGTCGATTTTGTCCAATGCTTCGAGATCAGCGTTTTAGCACATATTTCTATCAGTTATCATCAGTGCAATTTTCTTGTCGTGCAAAGTTTCAGCGCAAATAATGTTGTCTTCGGTCTATGTGCTTAGTTATTCAACTACATCTCTTGATTTTTCAGTCATTTCTGCGAATTAATTCTACAACAGCTCAGACACGAAGTCGGCAAAATAATTCTATATCGGTAAAATCAGCTTCAATCTGTTCAATTTAATTCTGTTCAATCTGGGGTAGCAGTTTTGGCAAGGGCGCTGTTATAGGCAATTATAATTTTTAAAGCACTTACGCTTCAAATTTTAGCATTTTATTCAAGTTACCTCTTGCCTTCTTTGTCGTATTTTAATAATATATCATTAGTTTTCTCCTATTACGAATGTTCTCAAACCCAAGCTAGTTCGATATACATCCGTGAGGCTTTCATCTGATGTTGTCAAGCTATTTTATTTCGATAGATTTCTAACAGAATTCACTGAAGTATTTTAAATACTCGTCATAGGCAAAGCACTGATTAATCGAACAAAGGTGCAACATTTATTATTATTATAATCAATGTTGCGATCTTGATATAAGCAACTGACCCATTAATTACTTACATATGTCAGTATAAACTAAGAGGTGTATAGTGTCGAAAAGGCAATTCATCCAGTAGACCGGTTTCGTCCTTATTAGGAACTCATCATGCACTGGCCAGAATTTTCCGCAGACAGAGCTTGCTCCTAGGCACGTTCGTTTTGGAAAATTGTGCTCTAAACATTGAGCCACCCTGCCGCAACATTTCCATCTGGATAGTACATGTCAGTATAAACTACGATCTATTTCTCCTCGTTTCTTTATTCACTTTGGTCCGTAAAGTTGTCGGTATAATCTCCGAATACTTTTACTTCTGTCGAAATTACAAAATGAGTGCCAGTCGTCTTTCATAGCTAAATATAATCCGCACCAAATAAACAGTGCATTTTCTGCACGTACAAACGAGAGGATCAATGTCCAGACACCCACTGCTGCTGTTAATGTTGATTCCTTTCGTCTACATAGGATTAACCTCATGGCCAACGGTTAAGTCGTTAACGCCTTACCAAATAAGCAATCAATGTATATAGATGATTCGGTTAAAAAACCTAATGATATTTTACAACTTCTAGATTCTAAATCGGAGAAAACTTTATCTTAGACACAGGTACAACAGTTTAGATTCTCAAGGGTGACTCGGATGCCTAGAAGCTTTTTATGGCTACTGCATAAAAAAGCCACAGTTGGGCCAATTCCCACTCATGGTTGTCAACGGCCTTGCTGTGATATGGATTTATGAAATAAATATTTGAACAAAATCATAGTTGCTACGATCCTAAACAATATTCTAGTTCTGCATTTCCTGTTGTAAAATTGATTCATAGATGATCTAGCAAATCAGAAGTTCGCTGATTCATCCACTGGACTTGAAAAAAACTTTGGGACACTAGCTTCCGAAATGTTTAGAGTTACAGGTCAAACAGCCATCTCTAGTGCATCCATTGACAGAGGTATCAACGGCTTCTTAAGAACAAAATTTCTTGTTCGATTTCAGTAAATTAGTACCATCTTTCCTTAACACGGTGCACAACATCACCACCTCAGACCTCCTATCGCGCTTAAAAAGAATCCGTTGTCTCCTGCGAAACTCAAAGTTGCTCAAGATAAATACTTAAGACTATTGAAAGGAGGCATCCTTCAACCATCAACAAGTACTTGGGAATACCCATTGCGCTTGATTATACTGGGCCTTCGCGGATAATCGCAATCTATTTGGAACTATAAATACATTGTCGGAAATACTCTGTTGTAGCAATAATTTCTCCGTGATCGACCTTAGACTAGCCCACCATCACATTCCGGCAGCACCAGAAGTCTGCTATTATTAGAATTGCTTTAGACCAAGTTCGGTATTAAGTGTGCTACTCAGAGATTTCAGGGTTTCCTGGGCATTATTCTGCGTGATGTCATCGATTATTGTTTGCCATATTTTGATGAAATAATTATTTTTAATCCTGACCTAGATTCTCACGTTCTGCACTTTAGAACTGTTCCATCACACTTAGCAGACCATTAAATCAAACGTAAATGCGCGAAAATGCAAACTGCTGTTGCACCAGTTAATTTTCTAGGGCTTCGTGTTGCACCACCAGGTAGTCAGACTTTGCCATATAAGACCAATTCAATCAAGTAACTTCTGTCAACAGAGACTGTAGAATCTACAAAATACAATAGATATTTTATAATATTGTCGAAACTTCCTCTTAGACTGATCAATATAACTATAGCCGTCATGAAGGCAACTGAGGAAACGGATAATGCTCCGTTGTCCCGTCAACTCGTTAAAAAATGCCACTATGCTAACATATCCAGTTTTCAAACGACCTTTTCTAATAACCATTTATACTTCAGTGTCGCCTTATAACAGAAGATGGAAAGAGTTCAGAAACCAACTAGGTTTAACTCGCGTACACTACAAATGGAAGAATTAAGGTAAGACAATTTCGGTCAAGAAATTCTCACTATCCACGACGCTGTACGCCATTTCATTAGTCTTACAGGCAACAGCAAATTTGCTCTTTTTACAGATAATGTCTTATTAGCCAGCATACGTTGAAATGCGACTTCAACAGTCGCAGATTACGTAACCATGTTAGATGAACAATAATTTTGTCTTGCCGAAAGCCAAATCTATATTTTTTACGCAAATGGCGAACAAAACATCATTGCAGACGCGTTTTCAAGGTCAAATGACTCTATTAATTCACCTTCATTTTTACTATTCTTGTTCAAACTATGACATTCAGCGAGTCCATCTTGACGCAATCCCTTCGGTGAAATCACCAAAACAGCCAAACTGATGTTTGTATTCTCGCCGCCGCTTTATTGTTCGTGAATCCTTTACAGTTCCAGGTGCACCGATTTTTAGCCTTGACTGGTGGGTTCTTTCTTGTCCCTTCATTTTAAAGCCCTCCATCAGCTGTTCGTTTGCGAAATGACGGTGGAACCATATATTCCGACATTTTCCCCTAATTTTCGGGACTTCATTTCGAGTCCCATCCTCAGGGTTGAAACTTTACTCACAGGAAAGAAACAACTTGCGGCAAATATGGTATCCTCATTCAAGACAGATTTATTTATTTTTATTTTAATTCCTGAAACACTTTTTATTGTCTGCTCTAATACTCTCTCTTCATACCTATTCTCTTATAATCAAATTTATACACAAACTTATCGACATCACACACCCCTCCCCATGCAAACAACAACCTATATCCACATATGTGTACTCCACTAAAGTGATATTTAAAGATTAACTATACACATATGTGGATATAGGTGGTTGTGTGCGGGGATTGGCTGGCATGTGTTTACATTTGAGTATTAGATATTATGTATGAAGACAGGATATTAGGGCAGACAACAAAAAAAACTTTAGGAATTAAAATAAATATAAATAGATCTGTCTTGAATGTGGATACCACATTAGCCACAAGTTGTTTTTACCTGTGAGTATAATGTCAACCCCGAAGATTGGACTGGAACTGAAATCCCGCAAATTTGGAATAAGTTTCGAAAATCTTGTTCCAACGTCATTTTCAGACAAGCATCTGATGGAGGGCTTCAAAATGAAGGGACAAGTGAGAACCCATCAATCAAGGCTAAAAATCGGTGCACCTAGAAATGCAAACGATTCATGGTTTTACTGACTTATGAGTGCTATCAATTAACGTGAACAAGAAAACAGCAGCGAGAATACAACTAAGAAGGATAGCACTGCGCAATTTACATCGACATATAAGCCAAACTCATTATCAGAGATCAGTAGCCCGTCATCCAATTAAATTCATATTCAAACACTGAGAAGGTTCACCCACAGTACTATTCACTGTGTGGAACCCTACAATCTAATTTTTATCCAGTGACCTACAGCAATTGTTATTTGACCTCATTCAGCTCGAGTCAGCTCCCATGTTTACTACCAGCATATGATAACTCGCCTGTTTTAGCTTCTTGTGCTTTGCTTAATTTCAGTAGTGTATCAGCCCAGCAACCGAGGCACTTTCCGTCAAATTTGCGTTCATTCGCAGCTACACAACTGCTGGAAAGCACATTTTAGTAACGATGCTGCCGTAGAACTGCTACTACGTGACCAGATTTAACTTAGACAACCAACATTTTTCATTATCATGCAAGGTAAGTTAACTGCTTTGGTAAGCATAGATATGTTGAAACTTTTCATCAAACCCCCTGATTATGGAAATATGCAACTCTTTACGTTAGTATAAGACTTTCATGCGAACCATCTCAACCAAGTTAGATACCAAACTTGTAGCTTCTATGATCCGTTCCTTGGTATTAAAACATTAATGTAGCAAGGATCAAACAGACTTTATTTAATTATTCTTAAAATTTAACCTTTTATTTTAATGCCTACCCAACGTACAGTTGCACAACATGGCTTACGTTTCAGCCCAACATTTTCTTTATGCAATATGACCAGCTACTAGTCGCTAATGTTATGTGTAGTGTGACTGGTTACCAGCTTTATATCATAAAATAGGCATTAATTATGTGCATAACAACGTTATCACTGACGTATACGACTAGCTCCTTAGTTCTTGACGAAGTGGTCAAATATGTGTGTGAAACACCAACCCATATCTGGCGTCCACCACTACAACCAACTTTGCAATTTTACTTGGCGACTCTCAATATTTTTCTTCTTCACTTTAACCTGCTTCATGCGGCATGACCGACAAGTAAATATCTAGTGATTATTTGGCATCATAAAATATTGCGAAGCAATAAATGATTATATACCAGCCAAACAACAGTTAATTACGATATATTTTTGTTAATCTATCGGCACATAATTGGCCAGTTGTTTAAAAGGGTTCTAACTCTGCCCTACAATGTAACCATTCTTCGCAGGAGGTAAATTTTATTGTATTTTTCCTTTTTCATCAGAGGAGAAAGTGACAAAATGGGTCATAATATATCTACAAAATTTTGAAATTATATTTAAACGCGCCACAGTTTAGTGGATTGAATCTAGGCCAATAAGAAAGCACGCTATCCGATCTGACAATTAACCAGTCACATGTTTCCAGCAGTTCATCGATTATATAAACGAAATGCATTTCCAACAAACGCAATATGACTTGCTTGGCATGTGTCCTCGCTATCGTTTGACTGTCTGGGCTCTGTCTGCACGTGCTGGCTGCACGCGCCGATTTACACACACAGTTTCACTAGCACAGCTTGGCGTTAGTCACGGTGTTTTTTGCTTCTGTGCTTTATTAATCGGATTAATACGGTTGTCAGCCTTTTTGTGTTACCACACACATAATTAGCACGACGCATTGCATTTGCCACACCTTGTTTCTGCTAATTTACTCGTTGATATCCATTTGCCCAAATATCATAATAAGGCACCAGGCCAGACAGAAAGTCTGTCAGAAATTATAGGCAGCCGCCTCTGCTCTGGTTCGCTCACTATTCAATGAATTTGCCGGTGGATGTATCTAACGCCTACCCAACGGCTACTCTTACCTGGCCGCTTTTAGGTAATGTTGCATAGCACTCTTGCTGGAGCCATACAATTTCAATTTTTTAAATTACTGAAGTTAGCAGTGCAGAACCATGTAAACAATTAATGCCGAACATATAATAATTTTAAAACAATTTTCTCATAGGAAAATTATCGAAGTTTGGCAAAAGTGGCCGTTATTTTCTTCCTGTACGTCTACAGATTCGCTGACAGCCATGAGATTTTTCGGCAACGATCCTATTTTGGGCCAAATTTATATGTGAAGTGACTGTATAACGAGGAAAACAAACCTTGAGGTGTTATCATTCTCGTTAGTCTACTCATAATGGCTATATGTTTGCAAGTGATACTTTCTGCCATAATACGTCATTGGATTTTATTTGAACCATTAAGGCGTCGAAGTTTTCCGGTTTGAGCAATAGAATTTAGAAGCAGTATGTGCGTTTTGTTAATGACATTTGAGCACGGGATTTTATTCACTGTTCCCGCATTATAAACATAATATACTAGAAACTATAGTTTAATTTTCATGCTGGCATATTGCAATTTACAAAGTCAGAAAATTATCTATGGCCAAAGCCAAGGTAGCTAACATGGAAATTTTATAAAAGTAGATTTTGGTTATATAATGTGGGACATTCGATTATATGAACTAACGGTGACAGCGTTAATTTAAATATATTATAGTTATATATCTTTTGTTGCGGAGAACAAATATGTATGCAAATGCGTTTAATGCATTGTAACAAATAAGTTCAAATAGGACAAGGAGGATAAATAGTTGTCAGCATGGAAAAACGGTATAATCCTCATTTTATGAGACGTTATTACGTCTCATACCCACTATATGTTTGATCAGGAGTATGGCATGGATGGACAGTTGACTGTTATACGTATCCGCACTCAGGCAGTAATTTAATTAAACTCACATAAAGTCTTCGGCAATGCAACTTTAAAGCCAAATTACTATGTATGGTAAATTCCAAACCTGAAATGGGCCTATTTGAACTAAATTGTTACTAAATAGGCATTACCTGATACAAACTTACATATGCACTAGCTCTCTGCAATAAAGATTATATAACTGGCACTCTATAAGACTCTTTATATTTAATATTTATATATTCTTATGTAATTTATCATTAAGGCATTGCTTACCAAGTACACTCTAAGCACGAAACACATGCGTCAAATTTATTACTCAATTAGGCTATGTAAAGTAAGCGAACATAGATTGTGCGAACGGTGATAACAATTACCTTTAATCAAGGTAGCGATCTTGATATAAACACATACATTTGTCAGGATAAGCTAAGCATTGTATAGTGTGGAAAAGGCTATTCAAACAGTAGACCGGTTTCGTCATTATTGAAACTCATTGACAATTGTCCAGAATTTGCCGCAGACAGTGCGTGAACCTGGACACGTCTGCTTCAGAAACTGGTGCTTTAACCTCCGAGCCACCCGGCCGCATACTAAACACAATTTTCAGTCAGATACTAACTATTGAAACTTTGTTAGTTGTTTTTTCGTTTAGATGGACTAATACGGCGTCCATCTAGGCACAAATTTCCAACAAACCATCACTAGCCTATCATTACTGAACAGACACCATACAAGATGGGGCCGTGGTAATGAAATGAACATTTATATAATTAAACGAACATTGGTTTTGCGGACGGTGATAATATTACTACCGGTCTACTGGATGAATTGCCTTTTCCATACTATACAATTCTTTGTTTAGGCTGAAAAATGTATTTACTTAATGGGCTCGGTGTTTATATCAAGAACGCAACTTTGGTTTAAAATAATTGTTATCACCGCCCACGTAATCGATTTTCGTTTAATTACATCAAAACAGCCTATTACCATCAATTAGCATGCGTTGTTAAATGCATATGAGCTAAATGTTGATGTATGGGCTAGATATTTTAGATAAATAATAGAATAAATATTAAGCGGAACAAAAATATCTCATCAAAGATAATGATAGCAAGGTGCATAAAGCTAATTATGCTTCTACGACATCGATTCAAGTTGCATCATGAACCATGCAAAATCTGTTCGAATTCAAAATTTATTAGTTCAACAAAGTCAAACTAACTTTGTCTTTGAATTTATTAACTATGAGGAGAGTAGTTTTATAAAATTCGCTAGTTATTTATGCTTTCTACATTTTTAAAAGCTAACTTCTCAACAATAGATATGCACAATCAAATTCCTGTTACACTATTCTTTTGAGTGGACTCTCGCAGACATCACTCTAGCGATTAAAAACAAAAATAATAAAAGCAAACGTCTTTGAGGCATACATATTTTGATTTTTTTAAATGGTATTAAAAAGAAACATAACTGAACAAAGTGACGCAGCAAGTATGGTATGCTTCATTATTTGAAGGTCAGCGCAATAAATAAAGCAAAGACTAAAATTGTAATTTTTTAAATAATTTTCGACAAAAGATGTAAAGTATTTAATATTGCTTACGACGCAAACAAAGCGTGTTTTTACATCGTCCCATATTTCAATGCAGTCAACTCGACAGGATGCGCCAATTGTTTGACAAGGTACACCGTCATTTTCCACGCAAGTATCGGTTGCACTTACACACTCTGCGTTACAATTCGGTAAAGGCTGAAATGTTCTGCAACCTAAGGTGTTAATGCTGTCATTTGAACAGAACGATATTGGTTCATTGCAGTTAGTTTTTAATTGGCAATTCGAAAGATTTAGTCCAACATTTGAGAGTAGATTTTCGTTAGGCAGGTTCATTGAGGAAAGTTTCGTAAACGCTGGTCTACCTGACAATTGCGGTAAATCACAACTCCTGTTACCATCTACCAGCCCAGTCGGAAGTATATGAATGTTTCTTTGATGGCCTATTCATGAAAGGCAATAAATTTATGTGAAATCAATCTTACAGCCCAGATAATTATCACAAAATAAGTGTACACACAAACGCACATAACTGTAGCTTGCTATTTCATAGCAAATTAGGCATAGGGTATCAAATGCAATTCGATAACTAGACCGTCGTTGTCCTCTATTAACACTTATCGAATACTTTAACAAAGCTCTCGCGACCGAGGATATACTGACCATATATATATATATATATATATATATATATATATATATATATATATGTTTATACATAATCAAATACATCAATTTTACTCTAATTTGATATCACATCGTCACGTGGCGTGGTACTCGATTTTCTATGACAGCTGGGAGGCTAGCTAGTAGGAACTTCATGTTGAAAGTAATGCCGCAAATGATCCGCCTGGCTAAAAGACGGATTAGCAAACATAAGTTACAATCTAAGATAAAACTATATGTAGTGAATATCTCTAGTAGCCTATTGAATGAGTTGTAAGATTCTAAAGCATTTGCTTCCTCGTACAATATCTGGTGACGGAAATACTGTAAATTTCCTTATGAGCACCTAATAAAGGCTACACTAATCTTCCGGAAGAAAAGCATTTTCAACCCTATGCCAAGTTAAATTTATATTGAAAATACACATATAATGAAATTATATACATTATACTCATATATATATATATATATATATAATAAATTATAAATTTTTTTTATATGTAGACTAATGATCGAGTTTTGATAGTGTATGTAGTCAGTATACACCAAATGTGGTATAAATTAACACAAGTAATTGATTCAGCAGACCTATCAGTCTTTATTGAAAACTCTTAAAGCATTTTTCTAAATTAGCCACTGACGGAAACCGAACTGGGGTACATTTGATAAAAAGTCTGGGACTTTATACTTCGCCACCATGACTGCATACTACATGCAATTTGAATTCATACTACAACTAATGTTTTTTTGTATTACTTTCCTTCAAGTGGAACCAGTTTGCATCCTCCTAATAACTGAAGGTCTACCTAGCAACCCAAGAACTGCCATTCCACAACCGAAACTATGACACTTGGAGACGTTATACTGACTTGAGTTTAATTGCAGCATTTTTATTATATATATGCTGTCCATATAAAATAAAAATCAAATCTGGTTGCAAAGGCAATTCATCAAGTAGACCGGTTTCGTCCTTCTTTGGAACACTTCAAATAGTCACCAAATTTGCTTTCATTGTGTTTGGGTATCCGAAAAATAAATAGATTATTCTTAATAATTTGCAACAATATATTTCAAATCACGTCTACCAAATTTATTTTATTCAACTTATAATGCTAGTAATGTTTGATTCGATTTAGCAGCGCTCTAAAATATACTAAACCTCTATGTATATGATGCAATTTCAGTAAAGAACCTGGCTAATTTAAACTTAAAATTGCAGCCATGATATGTAAGTTATGATTATGTCGACGTGACGTTCAGATGTTGCCGAAAATTCAGACTACTAATAAGAATTCTTGTCGACCGAAAAAAATTGTTTATTAAAAAAAATTCATTGCGAACAAACATATTATATAAATATAAACGTATAATGCCCTTTTCATGATTAAAGAAAAAAAGAAATTCAATTTGAAACGTAAAACTGTTTAATTTCTCGTGTGGTGGTATTTGAATATTTTATAACCTTTAAACATTAAAATGTTATAATTAATTTTGATTAAGCTCGCATTCCAAAGGGTAAAAAATGTTGAATCTGGGAAAACAACAAGGAAGCAGACAAATTTAAGAGAATTTTAAACTTTAACAATAAGATACTGCTTGTTGCTGAGAACTAATATACTCGCAATTGTGTATTAAGTGTTGCGCACCTTGTAACATATTTGTTTAAATGGGACCAGAACGGAAAGTAAATTCTCGTGCAAATTCGTTTCGTGCTTACTGGCAACTTATCAATAGGAGCCGGTTTTACTCCCTATACCCACAATATATTTGGATGAGGTATGTAGGACAATTGCACGGTACAATCTCCAAGACGAATCTGTAAACCTGCTGAAATAGAGCTAACTTTATAAAATGTCCTTCATAATGCGTCTTCAAATCCACCTCAATATATATATATATATATATATATATACCGAGCCTGTAACTGGCACTAATATTATGGTTATTGAGGTAAGCAACTGATATCAACACTAGGATTATCGACTAATTACGTGATACGAAAGATATTTTTGTCTAGTCAGTACAGGGTACCAACACGATTGATTTGAAGTTATGCTAAATTTCACCAAAATTGAGAATTACAATTACTTATGAACACCAGTTACTCCAGCATATCCATACATTTTGGACTGGATCAATATCAGTTATCACATTTCGCGATAATCATGACATCATTCAATTAAATATATAACATTTATAAAATGTTTATTTGTGGAGAACAAATATATATATATATATATATATATATATATGCAATCAGGTATTACCTGTCAGGTACTGACGCAAGAACCATAGTGTTGATACCATTCAACTTGCTTGGTAATCGTTTAGTAGAAAGTAAATGTTTTAGTTTGATCGTATAAACATATTTCAATTCAGCTTAACCATTAAAAAAAATTAAATTACACGTTGTGTAAACATGATTTTCCAGATGATTGAATGGAAATGTGTTGAGATTGCATTATATATATATGCCACATGAGTGCTAAAATTAGATTGAACTCTGTTATTCTTCTTTACATTAATATGTTTGGCCTGAGGCAGAATTATAATATAATAGCGTTTTAAATTCACTTTAATAATGTCCGATATATTGCCAAATAAGTTACCAATTTATAAATCCAAAATTCTTTCTGTTGTGAAATGGAAAATTTCTAACTTATTTTCTGTGATTTTACAATAAACGAGATGTGCACTTTCTGCATCTAAATAAAACATTGATTTCTGAAATCTCTAAGTTACGCTATTCAAGTACTGATGACTTTTTAAAAAGAACTGGTTTTGACAAATTTTACGCATGTATACATGTAAAATATTCGTTTAGCTAAGATGAAGAGTCGGGTATAACAATTTGCATGAAACAAGGTTATTTTGGATTTTAATAATACAAAATAAATATCATTTGAATGTTTGCGGAGTGCGAGATTCAAATGTTGAGTCACCGCGATATGCGTTCGCGGGTTGTCGCATTGCACCATCAGTAATGCAAAGATCTAATTGATCCCAAATTTTAAGTACACATCGATTTTGTCTTCCTTTAGGCTGGGTGTGCATTCGTCCCTTTCCTCCGAAGGCTTCAACATCACTCATACTAACCAATGGAAATGAGGTACGATTTAATCTTCGTTGATTATAAAATTAGATCGTACCTCATCTCCAGTGGTTAGTATGAGTGATGTTGAAGCCTTCGGAGGAAAGGGACGAATCCGCACCCAGGCAACAAGAAGACGAACTCGATGCGTACTTGGAAATGGGGATCAATCGGATCTTTTCGAAACTGATAGTGCCAAGTGACAACCCGTGTGCGCAAATCGATGAGATTCAAAATAAAGAAATAATTTCAACGTAAAAAAAGGAAGTAGTAGGCATTAATCTGGCAGCTATAAAAGTCCATCCCCTCCTCAACGTGGTACGACGGTGTCAACCATGTTTCGATGGCCGATCGTACATGGGCTAACGGGGCTATGGCGGTGGTGTCACCAGAGCGTGGTGGATTTCCGACCGGCAATCGGATCTCCTATAAAATACCACATGAGCCCGACGACGGCACCATGACTCGGCGTATGTTCCCCGCCACAAAAGGGTTCAACAGCCACAGGATTACATGGACTCCTGGACAGTACCCCGTACTTCCGAATAGCGAATGAGCTCTCAACAGCCACCGGCAACCATGCAACTTACTGCTGCCTTGCAGACTGCGCTTGGATGTACAAAGGCTAGAGGTGCGTCCTCGATCAAAAAGCCGAGTGGTGAGGGGACACCACTTGTACCAAATTCCCAAGAAACTCCATGAAATGTGGAGCCAGCTTATCCTCCAAAAAGAGTCAGCCGCAGTAAAGTAAAGTAAAGTATAAGAGTATGCTATAAATACATTTATTTGTCTATGAAAGTTTTGAAGAACATGGAAGTTTTAATACTATTATATGCATAAACCGATCAAATTATGAGGTTAATTAGAACGCAAATGTGAATTAATTCGCTGAATAAATTTCAACAGATTAAGTTATCCTTATGAAATATTTTAACCAGATGGATGAAGTTAATGGTTTCTAAGATAAAAGATGATGGTTAGAATGGCAAATTTTTATAACACAGTATTTAATATAATGATGCGATTTTTATTAATAAAATGATATCAATAGAAGTCTGATTTGAACGCTTTTGGTATTATGGAATTTGTTCAGATTATTTTGGACCTTTTTTTCAGAAAAATGTGTTCTACCTTCGAACTCATATTACTTGTTAAGTTAACAGCGTATCCTTATCTATTTCGAAGTACATGGCTTTTTACCTGCGTCATGGCTTATTATATACAGTGTGGATATTATTTAATACGGCAATATGAGTGACTTTAATTCAAATTTATTTTATATTGTTTAGATAACCATAGAACTAGGAGATCCACGTTTCTTATTCAAATAAACAGTGGTGCTGATTCAAAGTTTCGGCACGTAATGTTGCGTAATTAGTATGAAAGCAAAGTGTGTGTCATAAAAATTACATAATAAGTTTGTGGCGTATCTAGCCGATCCTCCTGGTTTGGTATAGACTGATATGGTTTTTATTATAATCAAGGTTGCGAACTTGATATAAACACCAGACCCATTAAGTACTTTTATGATGGCTCAGTGGTTGGAGCACCAGATTCCGAAGCAGACGTACCCAGGTTCGAGCCCTGATCGCTGCAAATTCTGACAGTACGTAATAAGTTCCCCATAAGGACGAAAGCGGTCTTTTAGATGAATTTCCTTTTCTACACTATAAAATTCTTAGTTTATCTTGACCAATGTATATACTTAATGGATCTGGAGTTTATATCATTTTCGCATCCTTAATTAAGACCATTATTATCACAGCCTGCGCAACCAATGTTCGTTTAATTCTATAAATGTTCATTTCAATACCAATTCCTCATCTAGTGTGGTGTCTGTTCAGAAATGACAGATTATGGATGGTTAGTTGGAACTTTGTGTCTAAATGGATGCCATATGAGCTCCACCTAATAAGAAATAAACTAACTGAGTTACATTAGTTTGTTTATGACTAAAACTCGTGTGTTGTGTGCAGCAGTGAGTCTCAGTAGTTAGAGCACCAGTTTCCGAAGCAGACGTGCCCAGGTTCGCGCCCTGTCCGCGACAAATTCATGTTAGTACGTGATGATTTACATTTAAGGACGAAACCCGTCTACTGGATGATTTGTCTTTTCTACACTATACAATTCTTAGTTTATCCTGAAAACTTTTTGTACTTAATGAGCCTGGTGATTATATAAAGTTCGAACCTTGATCATAATAGACGTTATCACCACCCACGCAACCATTGTTCGTTTAATTATATATATATATATATATTGTTTGACACATTAAAATGTATCGTGCATTTCGCTTCTCGTAGCCAAGAAAGGCACTTCTTCATCAGCAGGATATATTTGAAAGTCCATTGTACCACATAATTACATCAAGGTTGCAAGCTTTATAAAAACGCAAACCCCGTTATGCGTACATTGTCCAGTACAAACTGAGCATAGTTTAAGGTAGCAAAAGCATTTCATTATGTAGATTAATTTCGTCCTTATTAGGAACTCACCACGTACAAGCCAGAATTTTGCCGCGGTTGAGGCTTGAACTGAAGCTTATTCTCCTCGGAGTCTGGCACAGTCTTTTACGCAATCCCGCAGAAAAATATGCAGCACTTATAGAGTTCCCAGTAAGGACGACACCAGTCTGCTAGATGATTCTAACTTATGCAATGCCTAGTATATACTGACAAATGAATATATAATGGGATTGGTATTGATATCAATATCGATGCAGACCATCTGGTAGTCTTAGTGGACCGGCTATGCACACATTTTATTTGTGGTACAATTTCAATTTATTTTTCTATTTTTGAATGTGTAAAAGAAGTCGATTTTTGAAATATAAAAAAAGTTCTACAAAATTAAGTTGACAACAAGGATATCCTTACGTATTATTTATCTCATCGAAAACAAACGAAAAAATTAATGTCAGATTGGTCCGCTTACCAGTAATGCCACGTTGCATATTAGTCAATGGCATTTGAGGAAAGATGGGCGTCAAAGGTAGTGCAGATGTATCATTATTTGGCATCACTGCCAAGAAAGGGTTTCCATTCACCTCCATTGATTCAGCTCTGGGTATTGCTTCAAAAGACTGATTTACAATCAAGGGGTTATGGTTGATTGATTTAAGAGGAATAGGCTGAACACAAGAATTTAAATTCAATGCAAGTGGACAGTTTTTCAATGAATCATGGGACGAATCGCTTAGATATTGACTTCTACCGACTAGTTGTTGCATCTTTGTGAGGTCATCTTGTCCAATATTATCAAGATAACTATATACACCACGGTCTGCAATCGATTCTATACTGCACAATTCGGTCTTCACTGGCTGGTTTGGTTGACAATTTTTTGTGTCCGATGAAATCTCACTAGGGGAACTGTGGTGCAAAATGTAATTGTTGTATGTCAGAAGATTGTATGCTGAATTCATCATCACTGGAGCATTGTTGAGTAGGACACTGGATGTCAAACCTTGATTCTGGTTTACAATTTATTTTAAAATATTTTAAAATGTGGTAAAATTTTGACAAAACAAATAGATTCCCGTAAGTTATGCATCGTAATTCATGCAAAGTTTATTATTTCACATTTCATAATTATCTCATTTCACTGCGTTCAAAAGGTAAGTTATTTTGGACAAGAATATAAAGTTGTATGTGTATCGTTGTATTATTGATATGGTATATAGTTACAAGTATGCTTATTTAGAATCTACAGTAAATGCCAAATTACTGTTAATAAACTAAGCAACCATATAGACGAACGTGTATTCAACTGCCATTGAACACAACAGATGAATGGGACACATCACTCTAAGCCAATTGCATTTTTTGTCAGAGCATAGGACAAAAAACTCAAGGGTCTTTGGAGTTAAAATATTAAACAACGATCCATCTTTATTGTTGTGATAGATCAGTCACGTTATGTAAATTCAAGAAGGCATGATAGTTTCACTCAAAATTTGCTGGGAACTTGACAACAAAAATTCATGAAATAAATCTCCGGTGGAAGCTCGAAGAACGATAACCGCGGTATGACCAGATTTGATATGCAAAGTGGCACTATTTGGGAAAATATTAAATCCTCCCATTTAGATAATGTTTAGTTCTTGATAAAAAATATAAATTCTTTTGGAATGCGAGCTTTCGTATAATTGATAGTATCACCCCCTTGTGTTAATATGTACTTATAAGTAAAACCAGCTTTTATAACCTGATTTTATTTTAGCAAATATATTGTGTAATTTGTCTGTTTTACACAAAAAGTAAAATCCGGTTTAAATATTTATTTATTGCGCGGGTGTTGGTAAAAAATCGTTAAATCAAGTTTGCGAGCTTGAAGTAAACACCAATCCCATTGTATTTAACTAGTCGTCGAATAACTTAACAAAACTACCGCTAGTCGCACGCACTGACGCGTTTCGACCTTCCATGATCATCATCAGAGAAAGACGGCAAACTGACTAGAGAGGATCAAACCGTATTGCATATATATATAAACTGACTAGAGAGGATCAAACCTCAATGAATATATATATATATATATATATATATATATATATATATATATATATATATATATATATATGGAAAGCAAAATTAGATATGTGGCTCTCACATCTAGTAGTCTTGCATACATTGCACGTGACTGGAAATTGTGCAGCCGACATTTCCAGTCAAGTACAAATTTATGCGAGACTATTAGAGGTGAGAGCCGCATATCTATTATTGATTTCCATATATATGAATTGCTGTATGATCCTCGCTAGTCAGTTAGCCGTCGTACTCTGATGATGATCATGAAATGTCAAAACGCGTAAGTGCGTGCGATTGGCTGTAGTTTTGTTATGTTGTTCGACGACTAGTTAAAAACAATAGGATTGGTGTTTACTTCAAACTCGCAAAATTGATTCAAAGAAGAAGATCCGGTTTGTTGGACGCTGATTTCGAAAGTGAAAAATGCAGGTATCCACATTAGGCAAATCATAACCAAACATAATCGATATAAATGAATGAATTGGATTGGATGTGCCGATTTCCTTGTAATAAAAATGAGTCGCATTTCTGTCAGCCAAACAATCAAAAGACCGATTGTCACTAGCATTCGCATTCTTTCAAATTGGAAAAATATCGCATGTTGCAATTGAAAAGAATTTAATATTTTCTGTTAAATTTGAAAAAACATTGACCATATATGTATAAAAATAATTTTAAATAGCCATTCATCATTATGCGATGGCATAATGTAAACTAGTAACGAATTGGGACAAAGAAGATTACTATTCTTTAAATCAAGTTTGCGAGCTTGAAGCAAAGCGCAAATCCAATTGTATTCAACCAGTCGTCAAATGTCCTAGCAAAATTAAACTCAATCACACGTACTGACCCGTTTTGTATTTCCATTATCATCATCAGAGTACGACGTCAAACTAACTGGCAAACGTCAAACCGCAATGTATATAAATAAGGAAATGAAAATTAGATATGCGGCTCTCAGCTTTAGTAGTCTCGCATATGTTGTACTTGACTGCAATCTCGAACTTTAATCTTTTGCTGCTTTCGCCGCATATATATATATATATATATATATATATATATATATATATATATATATATATGTATATTGATTCCGCCGGTGGTGGTAACAATTCGTTAAATCAAATTTGCGAGCTTGTAGTAAAAACCAATCCCATTGCATTTAACCAGTAGTCAAGCAACAAAGCAAAATTTACATCCGACACACGTGTTTGCTATGTTTTTTGACCACTGGTAAAATACAATGTGACTGGTGTTTACCTCAAGCTCACAAACCTGATTTAAAGAATTGTTACCACCACCTGCGTCATAAATGTTTGTTTAAACAAGATGACACTTCGTTGTATAACGGGCGTAACGAAAGAAAAAATTATCAAATATCTCTTGTTAGGTGGAAAATATTGTAGAACCTCAGCATTAAGACAAAGTGATGTTTAGATGGAGCAAAATCACGTCAACCTCAAATCTACAAAATGTTGCTCCTTTTACTCACCAAGAAATTAGGAAATTCGATGCCATTTGCAATTAATTGATGGTTATTGTTTGTAGAAAAGTTGACGAACTGCCCATCTGTGGATGGTAAAGCGTTAGTTTGAAACACGCCGTTGAAATGCTGAGGGTGTGCAAATTGGTTATGGGAAATAGCCGTCAACTCTGAACCAGTGATTGGCAAATCTGATGTGTTTAAATGCAATTTTGGGAACGGCTCTGCACCAAGGGAAGTGATATCTGACAAAGATGAGTAAGAAGCCGTTTTCGCAGCTGAATATGTCGACACTGAAGTCGGCAACGGTAAACAAAAGGCAGATGCTGATGAACTGTTTGGTAAAATATATAAAATATGATATATGTACGATATTCGTCTTTTATACATTAAGACATTGACAAGATTATATTGTATATGAAAGATAAATGAGTAGTTTTAATATATAAAAATGTCATTAGTAAGTTATTGAGTTATCTTTCATATCTAAGTGAACAGTGTAACATTCATGCTGCAGTAGCCCAGGTATTATTTCCATTACGCAAAACAATGTGGATAAGAAATAGATTTTCATTTTCAAAACTCGAACATAGTTATCTTTTATAAGCAATCAAAAGTGTGCAGATAACTTTTGTTTAATCATGTAAACGGAGAAACATTTAGTATAGCTCAAATATGAACGACGTTCAACCGAGATAGTTTGTACATGGCATTTCTTGTTCGATCGTATATTTCTTACATATCTGATTCTTTATATTGATAATATAGAAGGAAAACGCAGATTAAGTTGAGCTACGATACTGAACTGCTTCATAAAAGCAAACCCTCACACTCAGCGTCACATACACACAAATATAAATACCCTTCATTATTAAAACTAGGGTGAAGTGATTTTGCAACTGATAGCTTCCGCAATTCACAGCTCGATTACATTTCTGACGCTTGGTTTCTAGCTAACCATGTAATTCAATATTAGGACACGTGATTTAGATTTTGCGATTGTGATGTATGTATAGTTATGTTAGATGAAAGTTTTCACTTTTTAAGAGAAAATGTTTCATCTGTAAAATTTGAGCTTAATTGAATCAATTTTCATCTAATTAAAGTATAAATCTTGCACTGCGAATCTCAAAATTATGAATTTGTTAGTATAAGATTCATACTGGTATCAAAGTCGTGAAATGATTTTGTCCTACATTTTTATTTGCAACTGGTGTTCTTTATTAATTAACTTAAGGTTGCAATCTTGATATAAACACCTATCCCATTATGTATACACATTTTTCATTATAAACTAAGCATTGTATAATGTAGAAAAGGCAATTCATCCAGTAGATCGTTTTCGTTCATATTGAGAATTCTTTACGTATTGTTCAGAAATTGCCGCGGACAGGGCTCGAACCTGGGAACGTCTGCTTCGGAAACTGTTGCTCTAACCACTGAGCCACTTTGCCGCACTCTAAACACAATTTTTAGTTATATACTAACTAGTGTTTATTGGCTATCCTTTTCTTTAGGTGGATCCTGAAATTTCAACAAACCATCGGAAATCTGTTTTATAGATCAGACAACACGCTACATGTGGAAATGGTATTGAAATGAACATTTATATAATTAAACGAACATTTGTAGTGTGGGCGGTGATAAGATTTAGTTTTTTCACGATTGCGATCTTGATATAAACACCTGTCCCATTATTTACATACATTTGTCAGTATAAACTAAGCATCGTAT
>JAQBSW010008195.1:0-35705 GCA_029291075.1 Eudiplozoon nipponicum | reverse complement strand
TGAAGTCGCACTGTCGAAGACTTCATATGAAGTGATTTCCATTATTGCTTGAATGCACATATATATAAAAGATTGTACCGTTCAATTGTCCCATATTCCTCTCCAAATTATATAGTTAGTATAGTACGAAGTACCACCTCAAACGGATGATTCGCCAGTGACTACGAAACGCATGTTTACATGAGATTATACCTTTCGTTTATGCTGACTTTGGTTTATAATTCTGCTCGTATTAGAATAATTTGTTACTATATGCGCAACACCTCGTACATAAATTCATATATATAAGTTCTCCGCCACAAACAGTATCTAACTGTTTTTTTAATGATATCATGAATACCACAAAATGTGATAACTGATCTTGATCATAGCCTGAGTGTGTGGATCTGCTGTAATAACATCTGTTCATGTGTAGTAATTCTCAGTTTTGGTGAAAGTAAGCAAATCTGCAAAACTGTGGTTTTAACACTCTTTGACAGGTACGAAAATAATTATATTTAATGGTCATTTTGAAGTCGTATCGCCAGTCTTCATATGAAGTTGACTATATTTATCGAACTACGATCAGTAACATGTATTGGCTCGTTTCGAACTTAAATGATTATCAATAACGAGGCTCAAACCTCCAGTCATATATTAGTTATGTAAAATAATAATATATGCGACACTCACCTCTACTTGTCTCGTGCAAATATAAAATATATAAAATTTCGTCGAAAAAATGAAACTCACAATAAGGTTAGTGTCTTTCAAACAATGATGACAGGTATAGATGTGCGTTTGTTGATGAAGAATTGGTAAGGAAGGAACTTCTTTGTTGCGAACCTGGATTAATTGAAATTACCTGATCTGCGTTTTGACTAACGCAGCTTTTCATTGTTCAGTAATTTTCTTTTTAGCAAAATATTTCGACCTACTTTACCGTAGGAGTCTTCATCAGTGCGCTTGCTTCCATTTATTCGTGAAATGCAACTGACCTACGATAAGTCAGCTCTTCGCGTATAGTTAATAACTTCGTTAATCAAGCCTGAATCGAAATATTCTATTCAGTAAGGAATACCGAAACTACTGTGAATTTATTGCCTTGAACACATTTTTATGTAGTGGCGACTGGTTAGACAATTAAAAATTATGGGGCTAGACGAATTTAGAATTATCTAATATAGACGCTTAGGCTCCTGAGTAATATTTCACGTTAAAGATACACTTATGCTTAGCTTTTGCATAATCATACAAATCGCTGTCATGTGTCGGCTGTGAGGGAATTCTGTATCATCTAGTCTTGAGTGGTTTTTGATGTGTCTCATTCTGACCTTTCCTCGTTCGCATTTCTTTTATGGGAATCTGTTCCAGCTAGGTATCCCCGCCAGTATAGCCAAAGCGACGTTATCAACGATATGCCTCCGCCTCCTTTTAGTTGTCAACACCGGTTGAACCATAAAATCTTGCTTCATCATCATATGGCCGACTCGTCTCCACAGCCTGACTTCTTTACTGTAGGCTCCTTTGCTACCATCTTTGGTCCGGTTAACACAATACAGCTGAAACGATTGTTCCTATGTCTAGGAAGAATTCAAGACAAACAAGTGACAGCATTAATAATAGAATTTTGAGAAGAAAAAATAACAACAAAATCTTCGGCTTATCTTGTTTCAATATTCAATTCATTAAATACAAACTCTGAAAATACCGCACTCATATAAAAGCACACAAATATAACTTACCATACAAGCGAAAAATTAGATACAAGAAACATGACGAAATATTTTCTATGAAATTATCTCTCTATGCCATTCTCACCATCTGAATGATCTCAGTAACTCATGAATTAATTAGATAAAAATACACACAATTTAAACATATGGACCACATTTCAAATCGAGGAAAAATAATAAAACAGTTTATAACTTCTATAGACTGGATTATGTTAAACAAAGTAAAAAAATATGCATTAGCTTAATAGTAAACTAGAAAATAAAATTGAACAGATTCCAACGTCAGTGCCTGCCTTGGAGATCAAAACTATTTGACAAAGTAAAGTAAATTATTACATTTGGCCACAGTTCAAAAATTAAACATAACTAAACCCATAAACAAGATGATGATGACGACGATGAATATAAAACAGAGAGTCAGTCCGCTATATATATTTTCAAATTATATGATAAGTAAGTCGGCCGTCTAGCTTCACTACTACTAGTAAAAAGAAGATTATGATGATAAAAGAGACAGTCTGCCTGCTATTTTTCTGCGCTACTATACGCTAAATAGCCAGGCAGTCAGCTGTCTAACTGCATAAGTATTAGTATGATGACGCTTATCATGATAAACCACAAAATCAGCCAGCTATTCAGCTCAACTGCCTTACGCTGAATAGCCAAGCAGTCAGCTGTCTAGCTACACTACTTCTAGTATGACGATAATGATGATGATATATCAGAAGGCCAATCCGCTAATTATCTGCGCTACTAGACGCTAAGTAGCGGGGCAGTCATGTGTCTAACTGCACTATTAGTTGTATGATGACGCTGTTCATGATAAGCCAAACAGTCAGCCCGCTATTCAACTGAACTTCCTTAAGCTGAATAGCTGAGCAGTCAGCTGTCTAGCTTCACTACTTCTTGTATGAGGATAATGATAATGACGATATATCACAAGCCCTGACCGCTAATTATCTGCGCTACTATACGCTAAATAGCGGGGCAGTCAGCTTTCTAACTGCACTATTATTATTATAATCAAGGTTGCGGTCTTGATATAAACACCTGACCCATTAATTACTTACATGTCAGTATAAACTAAGAACTTTATAGTGTAGAAAAGGCAATTCATCCAGTAGACCGGTTTCGTCCTTATTGGGAACTCATCAGGTACTGGCCAGAATTTGCCGCGGACAGGATACGAACCTGGGCACGTCTGCTTCGGAATCTGGTGCTCTAACCACTGAGCTATCCTGCCGCACACTACACTACACACAATTTTCAGTTATATACTAACTAATGGGTACCTCTTCTAAACTTCAAACAATTCTTAGTTTATACTGACATATGTAAGTAATTAATGGGTCGGGTGTTTATATCAAGACCGCAACCTTGATTATAATAATTGTTATCACCACCCGCGCAACCAATGTTCGTTTAATTGTATAAATGTTCATTTCAATACCACTTCCCCATGTAATGTGGTGTCTGTTCAGTAATGACAGATTGGGCATGGTTAGGTGGAACTTTGGGTCTAAATGGATGCCATATGAGCTCCACCTAAAGGAAAAATTGACTAACCAAGTTACATTAGTTAGTATATAGCTGAAAATTGTGTGTAGTGTAGTGTGCGGCAGGATAGCTCAGTGGTTAGAGCACCAGATTCCGAAGCAGACGTGCCCAGGTTCGTATCCTGTCCGCAACAAATTCTGGCCAGTACTTGATGAGTTCCCAATAAGGACGAAACCGGTCTACTGGATGAATTGCCTTTTCTACACTATACAATTCTTAGTTTATACTGACATATATGAGTAATTAATGGGTCAGGTGTTTATATCAAGACCGCAACCTTGATTATAATAACAGTTATCACCACCCGCGCAACCAATGTTTGTTTAATTATATAAATGTTCATTTCAATACCACTTCCCCATGTGATGTGGTGTCTGTTCAGTAATGACAGATTGGGCATGGTTAGTTGGAACTTTGGGTCTAAATGGATGCCATATGGGCTCCACCTAAAGGAAAAATTGACTAACCAAGTTACATTAGTTAGTATATAACTGAAAATTGTGTACAGTGTAGTGTGCGGCAGGATAGCTCAGTGGTTAGAGCACCAGATTCCGAAGCAGACGTGCCCAGGTTCGTATCCTGTCCGCGGCGAATTCTGGCCAGTACTTGATGAGTTCCCAATAAGGACGAAACCGGTCTACTGGATGATTTGCCTTTTCTACACTATACAATTCTTAGTTTATACTGACATATGTAAGTAATTAATGGGTCAGGTGTTTATATCAAGACCGCAACCTTGATTATAATAATTTTTATCACCACCCGCGCAACCAATGTTCGTTTAATTATATAAATACACTATTTTTAGTTTGATGACGATGAACAAAATAAACCAAACAGTCAGCACGATATAAAGCTGAACAGCCTTAAGCTGAATAGCCAAGCAGTCAGCTGTCTAGCTACACTACTTCTAGTATGACGATAATGATGATGATATATCAGAAGGCCAGTCCGCTAATTGTCTGCGCTAATATACGCTAAATAGCGGGGTAGTGAGCTGTCTATCTGGAATATTATTATTATGATGACGATAATCATGATGAACTAAACTGTCAGCCCGATATCCAGCTGAACAGCCTTAAGCTGAATTGCCAAGCAGTCAGCTGTCTAGCTACACTACTTCTTGTATGACGATAATGATGATGATATATCAGAATGCCAGTCCGCTAATTATCTGCGCTAATATATGCTAAATAGCGGGGCAGTCAGCTGTCTAACTGCATAAGTATTAGTATGATGATGCTTATCATGATAAACTACACAGTCAGCCCGCTATTCAGCTCAACTGCCTTACGCTGAATAGCCCAGCTGTCAGCTCTCTAGCCACACTATTTCTAGTATCACGATAATAATGATGATATATCAGAAGGCCAGTCCGCTATATTTCTGCGCTAATATACGCTAAATAGCGAGGCAGTCAGCTGTCTAACTGCATTATCATTATTACGATGACGCTGATTATGATAAACTAAACAGTCAGCCCGCTATTCAGCTCAACTGCCTTACGATGAATAGCCCAGCTGTCAGCTGTCTAGCAACACTACTTCTAGTATGATTATATTGATCATGATACATCAGAAGGCCAGTCCGCTAATTTTCTGCGGTTAGATACGCTAAATATCGAGGCAGTTAGCTGTCTAACTGCACTATTATTATTATGATGATGCTGATCATGATAAATCGAACAGTCAGCCCGCTATTCAGCTCAACTGCATTGCGCTGACTAGCCCAGCTGTCAGCTGTCTAGCAACACTACTTCTAGTATGACGATAATGATGATGATATATCAGAAGGCCAGTCCGCTAAATGTCTGCGCTAATATCAGCTAAATAGCGAGGCAGTCAGTCGTCTAACTGCACTATTATTGTTGTGATGACGCTGATCATGATAAACCAGTCAGCCCGCTATTCAGCTCAACTGCCTTACGCTGAATAGCCCAGCTGTCCGCTGTCTAGCCACACTACTCCTAGTATGACGATAGTGATGATGATATATCAGAAGGCCAGTCCGCTAATTTTCTGCGCTTAGATACGCTAAATAGCGAGGCAGTTAGCTGTCTAACTGCACTATTATTATTATGATGACGCTGATCATGACAAACCGAACAGTCAGCCCGCTATTCAGCTCAACTGCCTTCCGCTGACTAGCCCAACTGTCAGCTGTCTAGCAACACTACTTCTAGTATGACGATAATGATGATGATATATCAGAAGGCCAGTCCGCTAATGGTCTGCGCTAATGCACGCTAAATAGCGAGGCAGTCAGTTTTCTAACTGCACTATTATTATTATGATGACGCTGATCATGATAAACCGAACAGTCAGCCCGCTATTCAGCTCAACTGCCTTACGCTGAATTGCCCAGCTGTCAGCTGTCTAGCCACACTTCTTCTTGTATAACGATAATGATTATGATATATCCGAAGGCCAGTCCACTAATTGTCTGCGCTAATATACGCTAAATAGCGGGGTAGTGAGCTGTCTATCTGAAATATTATTATTATGATGACGATAATCATGATGAACTAAACTGTCAGCCCGATATCCAGCTGAACAGCCTTAAGCTGAATTGCCAAGCAGTCAGCTGTCTAGCTACACTACTTCTTGTATGACGATAATGATGATGATATATCAGAATGCCAGTCCGCTAATTATCTGCGCTAATATATGCTAAATAGCGGGGCAGTCAGCTGTCTAACTGCATAAGTATTAGTATGATGATGCTTATCATGATAAACTACACAGTCAGCCCGCTATTCAGCTCAACTGCCTTACGCTGAATAGCCCAGCTGTCAGCTCTCTAGCCACACTATTTCTAGTATCACGATAATAATGATGATATATCAGAAGGCCAGTCCGCTATATTTCTGCGCTAATACACGCTAAATAGCGAGGCAGTCAGCTGTCTAACTGCACTATAATTATTACGATGACGCTGATTATGATAAACTAAACAGTCAGCCCGCTATTCAGCTCAACTGCCTTACGATGAATAGCCCAGCTGTCAGCTGTCTAGCAACACTACTTCTAGTATGATTATATTGATCATGATGTATCAGAAGGCCAGTCCGCTAATTTTCTGCGGTTAGATACGCTAAATATCGAGGCAGTTAGCTGTCTAACTGCACTATTATTATTATGATGATGCTGATCATGATAAATCGAACAGTCAGCCCGCTATTCAGCTCAACTGCATTGCGCTGACTAGCCCAGCTGTCAGCTGTCTAGCAACCTTACTTCTAGTATGACGATAATGATGATGATATATCAGAAGGCCAGTCCGCTAAATGTCTGCGCTAATATCAGCTAAATAGCGAGGCAGTCAGTTGTCTAACTGCACTATTATTGTTGTGATGACGCTGATCATGATAAACCAGTCAGCCCGCTATTCAGCTCAACTGCCTTACGCTGAATAGCCCAGCTGTCCGCTGTCTAGCCACACTACTCCTAGTATGACGATAGTGATGATGATATATCAGAAGGCCAGTCCGCTAATTTTCTGCGCTTAGATACGCTAAATAGCGAGGCAGTTAGCTGTCTAACTGCACTATTATTATTATGATGACGCTGATCATGATAAACCGAACAGTCAGCCCGCTATTCAGCTCAACTGCCTTCCGCTGACTAGCCCAACTGTCAGCTGTCTAGCAACACTACTTCTAGTATGACGATAATGATGATGATATATCAGAAGGCCAGTCCGCTAATGGTCTGCGCTAATGCACGCTAAATAGCGAGGCAGTCAGTTTTCTAACTGCACTATTATTATTATGATGACGCTGATCATGATAAACCAGGCAGCCCGCTATTCAACTCAACTGCCTTACGCTGAATTGCCCAGCTGTCAGCTGTCTAGCCACACTTCTTCTTGTATAACGATAATGATTATGATATATCCGAAGGCCAGTCCACTAATTGTCTGCGCTTATATACGCTAAATAGCGAGGCATTAAGCTGTCTAACTGCACTATTATTATTAAGATGATGCTGATCATGACAAACCAAACAGGCAGCCCTCTATTTAGCTCAACTACCTTACTTTGAATATCCTAGTTATCAGTTTTCTAGCCCCACTACTTCTAGTATGATTATAATGATGATGATATATCAGAAGGCCAGTCCGCTAATTGTCTGCGCTAATATACGCTAAATAGCGAGGCAGTAAGCTTTCTAACTGCACTATTATTTTTAAGATGACGCTGATCATGACAAACCAAACAGGCATCCCGCTATTCAACTGGACGGCCTTTCGCTGAATAGCCCAGCTTTCAGCTGTGTAGCCACATTACTTCTAGTATGATTATAATGATGATGATATATCAGAAGGCCGGGCTGCCAATTGTCTGCGCTAATATACGCTAAAGAGCGAGGCAGTCAGCTGTCTAACTGCACTATTATTAATATGATGACGCTGATCATGATAAACCAGTCAGCCCGCTATTCAGCTCAACTGCCTTATGCTGAATAGCACAGCTGTCAGCTGTCTAGCCACACTACTTCTAGTATGACGATAATGATGATGATATATCAGAAGGCCAGTCCGCTAATTGTCTGCGCTAATATACGCTAAATAGCGAGGCAGTCAGTTGTCTAACTGCACTATTATTATTATGATGACGCTTATCATGATAAACCAGTCGGCCCTCTATTTAGCTCAACTGCCTTACTTTGAATACCCCAGCTGTCAGCTTTCTAGCCCCACTACTTCTAGTATGATTATAAAGATGATGATATATCAGAAGGCCAGTCCGCTAATTGTCTGCGCTAATATACGCTAAATAGCGAGGCAGTAAGCTGTCTAACTGCACTATTATTATTAAGATGAAGCTGATCATGATAATCCGAACAGTTAGCCCGCTATTCAGCTCAACTGCCTTACGTTGAATAGCCCAGCTGTCAGCTGTCTAGCCCCACTACTTCTAGTATGATTATAAAGATGATGATATATCAGAAGGCCAGTCCGCTAATTGTCTGCGCTAATATACGCTAAATAGCGAGGCAGTAAGCTGTCTAACTGCACTATTATTATTAAGATGAAGCTGATCATGATAATCCGAACAGTTAGCCCGCTATTCAGCTCAACTGCCTTACGTTGAATAGCCCAGCTGTCAGCTGTCTAGCCACACTACTTCTAGTATTACGATAATGATGATGATATATCAGAAGGCCAGTCCGCTAATTGTCTGCGCTAATATTCGCTAAATAGCGAGGCAGTAAGCTGTCTAACTGCACTATTATTAATATGATGACGCTGATCATGATAAACCAGTCAGCCCGCTATTCAGCTCAACTGCCTTACGCTAAATAGCTCAGCTGTCAGCTGTCTAGCCACACTACTTCTAGTATGATTATAACGATGATGATATATCAGAAGGCCAGTCCGCTAATCGTCTGCGTTAATATGCGCTAAATAGTGAGGCAGTCTGCTGTCTAACTGCACTGTTATTAATATGATGACGCTGATCATGATAAACCAGTCAGCCCGCTATTCAGCTCAACTGCCTTACGCTGAATTGCCAAGCAGTCAGCTGTCCAGTTTTACTACTACTAATATAATGACGATGATGATAAACCAGACAGTCATTCCGTTATTTATTCGCATTACTGTGCGCTGAATAGCCAGGCTGTCAGTTGTCTAGATTTTGCTATACTACTATAGCCAATTGAATCAGGAAGGCATGAGTGCACTTTGGGTTGTGAAGTCATCAAGAGGAAGAATTACTGTGGCAAAATCCCTTAAAATATTAACCATTAATGCACACACATGCGCTTGATATTCTGTGTTTTTATTGTAATGACGCTGTTGATTGGAGCAACAAGATCTGCTTAGTGGTCTAGTATATGCTTTTTTGAATATAGTGTATGGAATTTTTGCATTATAAATTAATTTATATATATTATGTAAATAAATCATTTGCAACAACTTAGAATATATTTTATTGAGCTGATAAATGACTTACAATTATCTCTAGTCTCCGACTGTTTATCAGTCGTGCACTACATAAACGAACAGCCGGAATCCGACATAATTTAGTTTCTTCTCAGTTGAATTCCGTCGTTCTCAAATGATGACCAATGCGAACAAGACACATTTAATACTTAGTAGGACTGGTGAAATTTTGTTATTTCCGTTTATTACTTGTTCGAGAATGGCTCCAAATTTGCACCATCCAACCGCCCAGACCTTGGATGTGGGACGTAGTATCGGCTCCTGCTAATGAATCACCAATAAGCAGGAAACGAATTTGTGCATTTAATTACACCTTAGCATATTGCTGACGTTAGGTTATCTTTCTGGTCATTTTCTAAACGAATTTGTTACTGGGCACGCAAAACCTAATACCCAATCGCATATATTAGTTCTACTGCTCATTCGATAAATACTACTCAAACTACTACCAATAATACCATCAGCTCCAACACTATTTCTGCTATTACTGCTACCACTACTTCTAGCGCTCCTATTGTTATTATTTTTACTACTATGGCAACTACTGCTAATAATAGTAATATTACTTCTACTACTACTACTACTACTACTATTTCTTCTGCTGTTACATTTCCTATTGCTACTAGTATTATAACTGTTACAAATAATAATGTGTACATTTTAGTTTAGCTATTTCTATGCATTTTCGTAATTTTAATTGAGAAATGAATAATGTATTGGAACATGAATATATTTTGAATCAAATGTGCAGAACAAAGTTAGAAATACGTCATTTTCTTTTCTCCATAACCAACTCAACTGTTGCGTCTAGTACTTTACATAATCAACTTTTGCAAATCACGCGTAAAATATTTAAAAGCCTATAATCAAATCAAATGTAGTTGACAATTGAAGATATTGCATGCAACCGATTCCGCTGTGCGTGTTGATTTTTGGTTTTTTTATTTGAGGATCGCCTTGAAATCCGTCTGATTTTGACTGTGATTGGTAATACAGAAATGTTGTTTTTGCAGGATATTTGATTCAAACTATTTCTTCAATTCGCTTTTTTATAAACCGGGCAGCCTGAGCAGATAATGTATTTGTATAAATCAGTGGCGTTTGACTGCAGGCTGTTTGTTGTGTAATCTAGCATCAGTGTTCTCAGTTCACTGGTGGTTTGGAAATTTTTCCTATGCCCACAAATCTATTCTAAATATTTCAAGAAATAGGATGAATTGGGAACAATCCGATTTTATCGCCACACAGACCAGGTAATTTTCAAGCACAAAGGCTCGCAATTCTCTTCATCTGAACATCAGTTTCGAATTAAGAATTAGAAAAATAATATTTTTTGTAATTCTTTGCATAAGTATTTCGCACGCTACGTCCCATATTTTAAGTTGCTTTACAATATGTTTATTTATCAATACGCGACTTACTTTTCAATTGATATTACAAATGCATTACAACAGCCGAAATAAAAATTAAACATGCATATATGTTCTCCAAAACCAATAATATATTGTTTCTAATTCGTTCATTGCATGCCATTATGAATGCCTTAAATAAGCAATAATTGATGTCGGTTGAGGCCAGAGGGCGAACTCCTACTGCATTAGCAGGTGTTCGGAATGGTTTTTAGTTTCCATTTTCTTCATCGAAACATTAGTCTTGTATTAATTATTGGAAAGTAACCACTATTTTAGTTCTTCGCGTAAATATTTTGCATAATGCGTCAATTTTTTAAACAATGTGTTACATACTTGCTTTGCAATACGTTTATTCATCAATTCGCGATTCTTTCCTAACTTGACATTACAAATGCATAACAATGGTTAAAAGAACAATTAAGCGTGCTTATTTGTCCTCCAAAGCTCCTACTGGATTAACAGATGCTCGGAATGGTTTTTATTCTCAATTTTACTGAAATTTGGTCTTTCAAATCATCGCATTGGTGTCATCTACAGGTATGGCACAAATCGTATATGATCAGTATACTTTAAAGGCAGTCAGTGGAAGCCTTGATATTAAGTTGGCTATCATTGCCTTAATACAAAACGCCAATGCGTGATTGCACAGTCCAACTTTATAGCTCCTAATAATTACCGCCCAATTAGAACGAAACGCATAGTTGCATGACGCTTTAACGTATGTTCATGCTGACTGGCACAGCCTGAAAGTCATTTTTTTAAAATGAACATGCCATCACGCTCGCAACGCCTAATATAAATTTGGTTAACTAAACATGACGATCATTGCCTTTTCTTCGTCTAAATTGAAGAACTTCTAAGTTGACTATGTTTGTACGCATAGACTCAGGTAGCAAATTCTGATGGACGCGAAATACGCCCAATTGCTTATATTCACTGCTTTCTTGCAAAGTTAAGCAATTATTGATTTCGCGGATGATGATATCAATTACTTAAATCGAAGTTGCAAGCTTGATTTAAACATCAATTCTATTATATATATATATATATATATATATATATGTATAAACTAAAACATTGTGGTTATAGCAAAGACAATTCATCCAGTAATGTTATGTGTTAACATTCGTCCTTTGCTTCGTGTTTACATGTGTGCTGGCGTATATCGAGTTGGAATTTCTCATATATCTTTAGCCTGTATTACTTTACTCCAAGAATAAATAAACTGAATAGAATTATTTTACCTGATTTTCGGATTGCGTACCGAAATGTTTGAATCCACTGTCATCATGATTTTTCCATATATTTTGATATCCTTGTACGGATATCTTTTTCAATGGGACGCACATCACACACTAAGTTGACAATCAGTATGTCAAGTGAAAATATTAGTTAAAACTGCCCCATTTATAGAATTATTGTTTAAAAAGGGAGTAATGGTATAAGGATAGTTGCAGGCTTCCGAAAAGTTATGCATAAATTTGTACATATATAAATATATCGAAATAGACACTGCTAATCGTGTATCCGCGAAACAAACATCAGGTAATTTTGCAGAAAACAGTTGTTCAAACAGGTTTAATTAACATTTTTACAAATTCTACAACATAAAATTATTCCTAAAGGTTGTGCTGATTCAAAAGAATCAGGCTGTCATTTTTTTCGTTTACACTTAATCGAGTCAACACAGTGATATCTGGAATGAGGCACCGTCTTTGTGTTAATATATTGATTTAATTAATTTTATGATGCCATTAGTAATAAGACACTAACTTTGCTATTGAAATTAAGCATGAAATAACAATTGGAACATCACTAGTTTCCAGTTGGAACACAGCACTAACTAATGACAGGAAGCAACAGTTGCAAGAATGTAAATGAGAAACTAGCTCCAGAATAAAGTTTACGAAACTGGATGGGATTAATTTATATTTGGCTTTATAAAATTATTAAATTTCATTCAAATATTTACAGTAGTGTTTTTTTTCAAATTTCATTCTTCATTTCCTTTAATATATGCATTTATGGCCCTAATTGAGTTTAACTCTAAATTAAAATTTCATTGTTCTGCAGGATTATTTCCATAATTTTGACCGTTAGTTTTACTTCCATTGTTATTCGATTGGCTTAAACCCCTGATAGACTAAGAATATATTCGTTATATAAACCTAACGACTGTATTGCTTTTCTTGTTTCACGTTAACACGTGCATTTGCCAATATAAACTAGGCATTGCTTAATGTAGAAAAGGCAATTTATCCAGTAGTCCGGTTTCGTTCTTATTGGGAACTCATCACGTGCTGGCCAGAATTTGCTGTGGACAGGGCTCGAACCTAGGCACGTCTGCTTTGGCATCTTGAATGAAGAATCTTTTTGTGAACCTGAATTAATGGAAATTATCTGGCCTGCGTTTTGACTAACGCAGCTTTCATTGTTCTTATAGTTTTATTTTTCTGGGATATTTTGGCTTAACTTATCAATAGCCTTCATCGGTCAGAATTCATTTAATTTGTTAAACTTTTGAGGATAAAGCTGACTGATGAAGGCTATCGATAGTTTAATCCGAAATATCTCAGAAAGTGAAAACTACTTCAGCATCTGTTACTCAAACCACAGAGCCAGCCTGCCGCATACTACATCAAATTTTTAGTTGTACACTAAATAATGTTTCTTAGGTAATCATTCCTTTAAGTGTCACTTACATAGCAACCCTTTTGTCATAAATTTCCAACAAACTATCACCAGTCTATCCTTATAGAACAGATACCCCGCTACATGGGGTTTTGTTATTGAATTAAATATTTATATAATTAAACGAACATTGGTTGCGCGGGCGGTGATAATTATTATAATCAAGTTTGCGATTTTGATGTAAGCACCTGACCCATTAATTACTTACATATGTCAGTGTTAACTAAGAATTGTATAGTGTAGAAACGGCAATTCATCCAGTAGACCGGATTCATCCTTATTGGGAACTCATCACGTGCTCTATTTATTGAGCCACCCTGCCGCACACTACACTACACACAATTTTCAGTATAAAATGAGCATTTAATATTTTATTAGAGACAATAAAAATTATTTTATTAGTGTGTAAATAAAAATTGTGTATAGCATGCAGCAGGGTGGCTCAGTGGTTAGAATAAACAGATTCCGAGGCAATCGTGCCCAGGTTCGAGTCATGTCCACGGCAAATTCTGGCCAGTACGTAATGAGTTCCCAATAAGGACGAAACCGGTCTACTGGATGAATGGCCTTTCTACACTATACAGTTCTTAGTTTATACTGACATATGTAAGTAATTAATGGGTCAAGATTGCAACATTGATTATAATAATTGTTATCAAAGCCCACGCAACAAATGTTCGTATAATTATGTCAATATTCATCTCAATACCACTTCCCCATGTAGTGTAGTGTCTGTTCAGTAATGACAGATTTGGGATGGTTATATATGTGTTACTATAGACTAAAGATTACATAAGTTACCGAAAGCAATTCATCATTAGATCGTTTTTGTCTTCATTAGAAACTCCTGACGATCTTGCCACAATTAGCGCGACCAGTGCGCAAACCGGGCAGTAGAGATTGAAATATTAATATTACGCTGTTCATGCTTTATTATGAAATACTGGCCGGAATAATGTGCTACCAGACATAAGTCAGAGTTATACTTCACAAAATTCTAGACTATCATACGATTCGTTTTCAATCGTGAGGAGAATATTATCATGCCATTTTCTGAATTTACGTCGAAGTTCTTCAGCCCGCATCTCAGTCCAAAAGCATAGCGTGAATAGAAAGATTGTGGAGTTTAACTCCGATCAATGGCTCAGAGTTCCTGTGTTTCAACTTGCATTTAAACATATTGGTTATGGTCAGTGCCAAAGCGGAACTCATTTTTGGACCATTTCTTTGTTTGTATAGTTTGAAAATTGAAATTGATTTAATGTCTAAACAACAAAAATAATGCAATTTTCCAACTGCGCTTTATTTAGTTGATAATTTTTCACTTTTCATCATTTTCATATGTCGCAAATTTCCGCCCAATTTGACTGGAATAAACGATTTTTTTTCTTCCATGAAAAGAATTGCGCTTCACAGCGGCAAGTTTCATAAATGTGTTGTCTATATGGCAGGTTATGAATCATCATTCATGGGCTCGGATGTTTTTACGGTTATTGGCTGTGCAATCTGCGGCTTGTTTACCAACCGCATTATTCGATTATCAACATCCGATTCGTGTGTACACTATTTAGTCATTACCAACTTTCGATAGGATCACGAGATAAGTCTCCATTTCCCGAAAATTCAACGACACATGCTGACCGATTGAGTGATTTATTTTCACTATGCAAAAGTTATACTCTTCATTTAGATTATTGCAAATTTCTTAATTTATATTTCAATTTTTATTTTTCTTTTAAATTTTTCAGTCTTACCAATATTACAGCTTTGTGGTCGAGCATTGGGATGGTAATGTCGGTGAAGTGAAATACGCGTGAGTCAATTTGGACTAGCTCATGCTGTCTTGTCGATTTATTACATTCTGTTAGGTGTTCAATGATATGCTAGCTTTAAAACCGCGTTAATGCTAATAAAATAATTGGTTGTTTGGATAAAAACATCGAAAAATGACGTTTAGCTACACGTACGGAGGCATTTCAACATTTCTTGGTCAACTTGAAAGCAGGCTAGTGGAAATCACACGGAATTTAATGTTTTAAATGTTTTGTGCCATCCGCGATATTGCTCTTACCCTAATCAGTCAGATTTCCTTCGTTTTCTGACGATGTTCAAAGAACATACATATGTTGTGCAACTTATTAAACATGGAATTGTTGCCTATCTCAACTACAAAAACCTGATTCAAATAAATAAGTGTTCTTACCTAGAGCCGCGTTTAAGACGCGATATTCATGTCAAGTAGCATTGACGATCTGTTATAATCACTATATTGCACAGCCATACAACGCTATTAATAACTATTATATATATATATATATATATATATATATATATATATATATATAACTATTAATAAATCACTTTACCTCGCTATAACGTAAGAGAGGAAACAAAAGAACCAAGAAATTATTTTGTTTTAACCAAGAAGTTTGTTTATAAATAACGACAAAAAGTAATAATTTAGGCACACAAAGTATTAGAGAGATTCATGAGCGAGAGAGAGAGAGCACCTAGTTACTATGGAGTATATTTATCTAGATAACACACAGATGTGAGGCAAACCCGACCTCTCCACAACACCATTCTGGCCAAGTTAGCATTCGGGCAAAGCGACATCAGCAATATAGCTTCCTTGTGTGAGTTTCACAGCATCACGCCATAAACGAAACCAAACCTTGCAGCTGAGAAGAGAAATTTGCGAAGATGATTGTCAGCTATTGTTGAATTTTACAAGTTACACACATATACGTGGTGTAATCGGAGAACGAGTCTCGCATAGGTAATTGCTAAATAATTTTTGGCAGCTTACATTTTCAGTTTAGTACAATGTATGTGAAAATCCGGGAGTGAGAGGTGCACAAATTTTCTTTTCATCTGTGTTATTCAGTTTTCTGTCCTGCTCTGAAAACACACACACACACAGACGTTCGACGGATAATTTATTGTAGGTGGCCTTAGCAGTACTTCGGTTGTCGAATAGTGACAAAATACTGTATGACGTGGCAAGATCACCTAGCTAATCTAACGACCGAGAAAACATCGACACACGCATCCTGGACGTATGGAGGAGTGTTGTCCATAATGGAATATATTACACAGTTAATGCCAAAATGGGGAAAGTGGAAAGACAGCCTTGAAGAACGCCACTGTCGGTAGTAAAGTTGTGTGCAAATTCTTTTTAGACGTTAAGGAGACCAGAATTATTTGTGTAGGAAGTGCGTAAAATGCTACCAACATAACAAGCATAACGTGTTTCAACAAAATACCGAATAGTACATTGCGATTCACTCAGTCAAATTAACCCTCATTGTGGGACGGTGATATGCATGCGTGTAATGTTCAACAACTTTTGGAACACCACGGACAGTTCAATCATCTTCTAGCCGTCTCCCTTTGACATGAAATTTAACTAACCACCTCCGATCCTTCATCATAATGCTTGCATCAGTCCACCCTGAGAATCAATATTATATTAAAGTACAAAACTAATAACTGATATCAATCAAGTCCGGTGTGTATGGATTTTCTTCAGCAACACATGCTCAGCAGTAGTTGTAATTCTCAATTTTGGTGAACTTTGGTATATCTCGAAATCCATTGTGTTGCTACCATGTACCGACTCAGCAACCATATTTTTGGTACCACTTACGGACTCGGTAACAATGTCGTTGGAATCATGTACCTTTTAGGCAACCATAATGTTGGTACCATTTACCGACTCGGTGACAATATCGTTGGAATCATGTACCTATTAGGCAACCATTTTGTTGGTACCATTTACCGACTCGGTGACAATATCGTTGGAATCATGTACCTTTTAGTCAACCATTTTGTTGGTACCATTTACCGACTCGGTGACAATGTCGTTGGAATCATGTACCTTTTAGGCAACCATTTTGTTGGTACCATTTACCGACACGGTGACAATATCGTTTGAATCATGTACCTTTTAGGCAACCATAATGTTGGTACCATTTACCGACTCGGTGACAATATCGTTGGAATCATGTACCTATTAGGCAACCATTTTGTTGGTACCATTTACCGACTCGGTGACAATGTCGTTTGAATCATGTACCTTTTAGGCAACCATTTTGTTGGTACCATTTACCGACACGGAGACAATATCGTTTGAATCATGTACCTTTTACGCAACCATTTTGTTGGTACCATTTACCGATTCGGTGACAATATCGTTTGAATCATGTACCTTTTAGGCAACCATTTTGTTGGTACCATTTACCGACTCGGTGACAATATCGTTTGAATTATGTACCTTATAGGCAACCATTTTGTTGGTACCATTTACCGACTCGGTGACAATATCGTTGGAATCATGTACCTTTTAGGCAACCATTTTGTTGATACCATTTACCGACTCGGTGGCAATATTGTTGATACTATGTACCTTTTCGGCAACCATATTGATGTCAACGTACCGACTCGGCAACGATATTGTTGATACTATGTACCTTTTCGGCAACCATATTGATGTCAACGTACCGACTCGACAGCCATATTGTTGATACTAGGTACCTTTTCGACAATCATATTGATGTCAACGTACCAACTCGGCAACCATATTGATGTCAACGTACCGACTCGGCAACCATATTTTTGATACTATGTACCTTTTCGGCAACCATATTGATGTCAACGTACCGACTCGGCAACCATATTGATGTCAACGTACCGACTCGGCAACCATATTTTTGATATTATGTACCTTTTCGCCAACCATATTGATGTCAACGTACAGACTCGGCAACCATATTTTGATACTATGTACCTTTTCGACAACCACAGTGATGTCAACGAACCGACTCGACAACCATATTGTAGATACTATGTACCTTTTCGGCCACGATATTGATGTCAACGTACCAACACTAGAACAATATTGTTGATACTATATGCATTTATGGCAACCATATCGATGCCAGCATACCGACTCGGAAACCATATTGTTGATACTACGTACCTTTTTGGCAACCATGTTGATATCAACGTACTGACACCGAAATCATATTGTTGATACTATGTACCTTTTCGGCAACCATATTGATGTCAGCATACCGACTCGGCAACGATATTGTTGATACTATGTACCTTTTCGGCAACCATATTGATGTCAACGTACCGACTCGGCAACCATATTTTTGATACTATGTACCTTGTCGGCAACCACATTGATGTCAACGTACCGACTCGGCAAACATATTGATGTCAACGTAACCACTTGGCAACCATATTGATGTCAACGTACCGACTCGACAGCCATATTGTTGATACTATGTACCTTTCGGCAACCATATTGATGTCAGCATACCGACTCCGCAACGAAACTGTTGATACTATGTACCTTTTTCAGAAACCATATTGACGTAAACGTACCGATTCGACAACCATATTGTTGATACAATGTACTTTTCGGCAACCACATTGATGTCAACGTACTGACTCGGCAAACATATTGGTGTCAACGTACCGACTCGGCAACCATATTTTTGATACTATGTGCCTTTTCGGCAACCATAGTGATGTCAACGTACCGACTCGACATCCATATTGTTGATCCTACGTACCTTTTCGGCCACCATATTGATGTCAACGTACCGACACGGCAACCATATTGTTGATACTATTTACCTTGTCGTTAACCACATTGATGTCACCTTACTGACACGGCAACCATATTTTTGATATTATATACCTTATCGACAACCATATTGATGTCAACGTACCAACTCGGCAACCACATTGATGTCAACGTACCGACTCGGCAACCATATTTTTGATACTATGTACCTTTTCGGCAACCACAATTATGTCAACGTAACGACTCCGCAACCATATTGTTGATACTATGTACCTTTTCGGAAACCATATTGATGTCAGCATACCGACTCGGCAACGATATTGTTGATACTATGTACCTTTTAGGCAACGATATGGATGTCAACGTACCGACTCGGCAAACATATTTTTGATACTATGTACCTTGTCGGCAACCATTTTGATGTCAACGTACGACTCGGCAACCATATTGATGTCAACGTAACAACTTAGCAACCATATTGATGTCAACGTACCAACTCGGCAACCATATCGTTGATACTATGTACCTTTTCGGCAACCATATTGATGTCAGCATACCGACTTGACAAAGATATTGTTCATATTATGTACCTCTTCGGCAACCATATTGATGTCAGCATACCGACTGGGCAACCATATTTTTGATTATATGTACCTTGTCGGCAACCATATTGATACCAGCGTACCGACTCCGGCAAACACATTGATGTCAACGTACCGACCCGGCAACCATATTTTTTTGATACTATGTACCTTTTTGGCAACCATATTGATGTCAACAAACCGACTCGGCAACCATATTGTTGATGCTATGTACCATTTTGGCAACGATATTGATCTCAACGTACCGACTCGGCAACCATATGTTTGATATTATGTACATTTTCTGCAACCATATCGATGTCAACTTACCGACTCGACAACCATATTGTCGATACTATGTACCGTTTGGGCAACCATATTGATGTCAACGTACCTATTCGACAACCATATTGTTGCTACTATGTACCATTTCAGCAACTATATTGATGTCAGCGTACCGACTCGACAACCATATTGTTGATACCATGTACGTTTTCGACAACTTTATTGATGTCAACGAACCGACTCGGCAACAATATTGTTGATACTATGTACCATATCGGAAACTATATTGATGTCAACGTACCGACTCGGCAACCATATTTTTGATACTATGTGCCTTGTCGGTAACCATATTGATGTCAACGTACCGACTCGGCAACCATATTGGTGACAACGTACCGACTCGGAAACCATTTTTTTATACTATGTACCTTTTGGGCAACCACATTAATGTCAACGTACCGACTCGGCAACCATATTCATGTCAACGTACCGACTCGGCAGCCATATTGTTGATACTATGTACATTTTCTGCAACCATATTTATGTCAACGTACGAACTCGACAACCATATTGTTGGCACTATATAACTTGACGGTAACCATATTGATGTCTTTACCGACTCGGCAACCATATTTTTGATACTATCTACCTTTTCGGCAACTATATTGATGTCAACGTACCGACTCGGCAACCATATTGTTGATACTATATGCGTTTTCGGAAACCATATTGATGTCAGCATACCGACTCGATAACCATAGTGTTGATACTATGTACCTTTTGGGCAACCATATTAATGTCAACGTACGGACTCGACAACCATATTGTTGGCACTTTATACCTTGTCGGCAACCATATTGATGTCAGCATACCGACTCGGCAACCATATTATTGATACTATCTACCTTTTCGGCAACTATATTAATGTCAACTTACCGACTCGGCAACCATATTGTTGATACTATGTACCTTTTCGGCAACCATATTGATGTCAGCATACCGACTCGGCAACGATATTGTTGATACTATGTACCTTTTCGGCAACGATAATGTTGATGTCAACGTACCGACTCGGAAACCATATTGATGTCAACGTTCCGACTCGGAAACCATTTTTTTGATATTATGTACATTTTCGGCAACCACATTGATGTCAACGTACCGACTCGGCAACCATATTGATGTCAACTTACCGACTCGGCAACCATATTGTTGATACTATCTACATTTTATGCAACCATATCCATGTCAACTTACCGACTCGACAACCATAATGTTGATACTATGAACCTTTTTCGGCAACTATATTGATGTCAGCGTACCGACTCGACAACCATATTGTTGATACCATGTATATTTTCGACAATTATTGATGTCAACGAACCTCGGGCAACGATATTGTTGATACTATGTACCTAATCGAAAACTATATTGATGTCACCTGACGCGGGTAACCACATTTTTGATACTATAAACCTTGTCGGCAACCATATTGATGTCAACGTACCGAATCGACAAGCCAGCCATATTTTGATACTATATGACCATCTGGCAACTATATTGATGTCAACGTACCAACTTGCAAACCATTGATCCCATCACCGTCCGACATCCATTGCTGAGACTATGTACCTTGGGTCGTTGTTGATGTTAGCGTACCAACTCGGCAACCTTATTGTTGATACTACGCACCTGCCAGCAACCATATTGTTGTCGGCATACCGACTCGGCAACGACATTGTTGATACTATGTACCTTTTCGGCAGCCATATTGATGTTAGCGTACCGACTCGGCAACCTTATTGTTGATACAATGTAACTTTTCGGTAACCATATTGATGTAAGCATACCGACTCGGCAACGATATTGTTGATACTATGTACCTTTTCGGCAACTATATTAACGTCAACGTACCGACTCGGCAACCATATTTTTGACAATGGTCAGCATTGTCGGCAAAACATGTTGCGATTTCAACGTACCGACGCGGCAACCATTTCTTTTGACACTATGCACTCCTAACTGGAAACCAAATTGATGGCAACGTACGACTCGGCAGGCATATTGATGTCAACGTAACAACTTGGCAACCATATTGATGTCAACGTACCGACTCGGCAACTATATTGTTGGTACTATGTACATTTTCGGCAAACATATTGATGTCAGCATACCGACTCGGCAACAACATTTTGGATACCATAAAATCTTTTCGGCAACCATATTGATAACAACGTACCGACTCGGCAGCCATAATGATGTCAACGTACCGACTCGGCAATCATATTTTTGATACTATGTACCTTTACAGCAACCATATTGATGTCAACGTACCGATTCGGCAACGATATTGATGTCAGCGTACCAACTTGGCAACCATATTGATCCCAACGTACCGACTCGACATCCATTTTGTTGATATTTTGTACCTTTTTGGCAACCATATTGATGTCAGCATACAGACTCGGCCACCATATTTTTGATACTATGTACCTTGTCGGCAGCCATATTGATGTTAGCGTACCGACTCGGCAACCTAATTGTTGATACTATGTACCTTTACAGCAACCATATTGATGTCGGCGTACCGACTCGGCAACTACATTGTTGATATTATGCACCTTTTCGGCATCTATATTGATGCCAACGTACCGATTTGGCAACCATATTTTTGATACTATATACCTTGTTGGCAACCATATTGATGTCAACGTACCGACTCGGCAACCGTATTTTTGATATTATGTACCTTGTCTGCAAACATATTGATGTCAACGTACCGACTCGACAGCCATATTTTTGATACTATATACCTTATCGGCAACTATATCGATGTCAACGTACCAACTTGGCAACCATATTAATCCCAACGTACCGTCTCGACATCCATATTGTTGATACTATGTAACTTGTCGACAGCCATATTGATGTTAGCGTACCTGACTCGGCAACTTTATTGTTGATACTATGTACCTTTACAGCAACCATATTGTTGTCGGCATACCGACTCGGCAACGATATTGTTGATACTATGTACCTTTTCGGCAACTATATTAACGTCAACGTACCGACTCGGCAACCATATTTTTGATACTATGTACTTTGTCGGCAAACATATTGATTTTAACGTATCGACGCGGCAACCATATTGACGTCAACGTACCGACTCGAAAGCCATATTGTTGATACTATGTACCTTTTCTGCAACCATATTAATGTCAACGTACCGACTCGGAAACCATATTTTTGATACTATGTACCTTGTCGGCAACCATATTGATGTCAACGTACCTATTCGACAACCATATTGTTGTTACTATGTACCTTTTCGGCAACTATATTGATGTCAGCGTACCGACTCGACAACCATATTGTTGATACCATGTACATTTTCGACAACTTTATTGATGTCAACGAACCGACTCGGCAACGATATTGTTGATACTATGTACCATATCGGAAACTATATTGATGTCAACGTACCGACTCGGCAACCATATTTTTGATACTATGTACCTTGTCGGCAACCATATTGATGTCAACGTACCGACTCGGCAACCATATTGTTGTCAACGTACCGACTCGGAAACCATTTTTTTGATACTATGTACCTTTTGGGCAACCACATTGATGTCAACGTAGCGGCTCGGCAACCATATTGATGTCAACGTACCGACTCGGCAACCATATTGTTGATACTATGTACATTTTCTGCAACCATATTTATGTCAACGTACGGACTCGACAACCATATTGTTGGCACTATATAACTTGTCGGTAACCATATTGATGTCACTTTACCGACTCGGCAACCATATTTTTGATACTATCTACCTTTTCGGCAACTATATTGATGTCAACGTACCGACTCGGCAACCATATTGTTGATACTATATACGTTTTCGGCAACCATATTGATGTCAGCATACCGACTCGATAACCATAGTGTTGATACTATGTACCTTTTGGGCAACCATATTAATATCAACGTACGGACTCGACAACCATATTGTTGGCACTATATACCTTGTCGGTAACCATATTGATGTTACCTTACCGACTCGGCAACCATATTTTTTGATACTATCTACCTTTTCGGCAACTATATTGATGTCAACGTACCAACTCGGCAACCATATTTTTGATACTATGTACCTTTTCGGCAACCATTTTGATGTCCGCATTCCGACTCGGCAACGATATTGTTGATACTATGTACCTATTCGGCAACCATATTAATGTCAACGTACCGACTCGGAAACCATATTGATGTCAACGTACCGACTCGGCAACCATATTTTTGATACTATGTACCTTTTCGGCAACCATATTGATGTCAACGTACCGACTCGGCAACCATATTGATGTCAACGTACCGACTCGGCAACCATATTGTTGATACTGTAAATTTTCTGCAACCATATCGATGTCAACTTACCGACTCGACAACCATAATGTTGATACTATGAACCTTTTCGCCAACTATATTGATGTCAGCGTACCGACTCGACAATCATATTGTTGATACCATGTACATTTTCGACAAATTTATTGATGTCAACGAACCGACTCGGCAACGATATTGCTGATACTATGTACCTAATCGGAAACTATATTGATGTCAACGAACCGACGCGGCAACCATTTTTTGATACCATATACCTTGTCAGCAACCATGTTGATGTCAACGTACCGATTCGACAGCCGTATTTTTGATACTATATACCTTATCGGCAACTATATTGATGTCAACGTACCAACTTGGCAACCATATTGATCCCAACGTACCGTCTCGACATCCATTTTGTTGAGACTATGTACCTTGTCGACAGCCATATTGATGTTAGCGTACCGACTCGGCAACCTTATTGTTGATACTATTTACCTTTACAGCAACCATATTGTTGTCGGCATACCGACTCGGCAACGACATTGTTGATACTATGTACCTTTTCGGCAACTATATTAAATTCAAGGTACCGACTCGGCAACCATATTTTTTGATACTATGTACTTTGTCGGCAAACATTGATTTCAACGTACCGACGCGGCAACCATATTTTTGACACTATGTACCTTGTCTGAAACCAAATTGATGTCAACGTACGACTCGGCAGCCATATTGATGTCAACGTACCGACTCGGCAACCATATTTTTGATACTATGTACCTTTTTGGCAACCACATTGATGTCTGCATACCGACTCGGCAACGATATTGTTGACGCTATGCACCTTTTCGGCAACCACATTGATGTCTGCATACCGACTCGCCAACGATATTGTTGACACTATGCACCTTTTCGGCAACTATTTTGATGTCAACGTACCGACTCGCAACGATATTGTTGATATTATGTACCTTTTCGGCAACTATATTGATGTCAAAGTACCGACTCGGCAACCATATTTTTGATACAATGTACCTTGTCGGCAACCATATTGATGTCAACGTACCAAATTGGCAACCATATTGTTGTCAACGTACCGACTCGACAGCCATATTTTTGATACTATGTACCTATTCGGCAACAATATTGATGTCAACTTACCGACTCGGCAACGATATTGTTGATACTATGTACCTTTTCGGCAACCATATTGATGTCAGCATACCGACTCGGCAACGATATTGTTGATACTATGTAACTTTTCGGCAACTATATTGATGTCAACGTACCGACTCGGCAACCATATTTTTGATACAATGTACCTTGTCGGCAACCATATTGATGTCAACGTACCAAATTGGCAACCATATTGTTGTCAACGTACCGACTCGACAGCCATATTTTTGATACTATTTACCTATTCGGCAACCATTTTGCTGTTAGCGTACCGACTCGACAACCTAAATGTTGATACTATGTACATTTCCGGCAACCAGATGGATGTCAGCATACCAACTCGGCAACCATAATTTTGATATAATGTACCTTGTGTGCAAACATAATGATGTCAACGTACCGACTAGGCAACCATATTGATGTCAACATACCGACTCGACAGCCATATTTTTGATACTATGTACATTTCCGGCAACTATATTGATGTCAACGTACCGACTCGGCAACGGCATTCTTGATACTTTGTACCTTTTCGGCAACTATATTGATGTCAACGTACCGACTCGACAATCATATTTTTGATACTATGTACCTTGTCGGCAACCATATTGATATCAACGTACCGACTCGGCAACCATATTGATGTCAACGTACTGACTTGACAACCATATTGTTGATACTATATGCTTTTCGGCAACTATATTGATGTCAACGTACCGACTCGGCAACCTTATTGTTGATACTATGTACCTTTTTTGCAACCATATTAATTTCAGCATACCGACTCGGCAACGATATTGTTGATACTATGTACCTTTTCGGCAACCATATTGATGTCAACGTACCGACTCGGCAACCATATTTTTGATACTATGTACCTTTTCGGCAACCATATTGATGTCAACGTACCGACTCGGCAACCATATTGATGTCAACGTACCAACTTCGTAACCATATTGATCTCAACTTACCTACTCGACAGCCATATTGTTGATACTATGTACCTTTTCGGCAACCATATTGATGTCAGCATACCAACTCGGCAACCATATTTTTGATACTATTTACCTTGTCTACAACCATATTTATGTCAACGTACCGACTCGGCAACCATATTGATATGAACGTACGGACTCGGCAACCATATTTTTGATACTATGTACCATTTTGTCAACCATATTGATGTCATCGTACCGACTCGGCAACCATATTGATGTCAACGTACCAACTTCACAACCATATTGATGTCAACGTACCGACTCGACGGCCATATTGTTGATACTATGTACCTTTTCGGCAACCATATTGATGTCAGCATACAGACTCGGGAACCTTATTGTTGATACTATGTACCTTGTCGGCAGCCACATTGATATTAACGTACCGACTCGCCAACCATATTGATGTCAACGTACCGACTCGACAACCATATTTTTGATACTATGTACCTTTTCGGCAACCATATTGATGTCAACGTACCGACTCGGCAACCATATTTTTGATACTATGTACCTTTTCGGCAACCATATTGATGTCAACGTACCGACTCGGCAACCATATTGATGTCAACGTACCGACTCGGCAACCATATTTTTGATACTATGTACCTTTTCGGCAACCATATTGATGTCAACGTACCGACTCGGCAACCATATTTTTGATACTATGTACCTTTTCGGCAACCATATTGATGTCAACGTACCGACTCGGCAACGATATTGTTGATACTATGTACCTTTTCTGCAACCATATTAATGTCAGCATACCGACTCGGCAACTATATTTTTGATACTATGTACCTTTTCGCCAACTATATTAATGTCAACGTACCGACTCGGCAACCATATTTTTGATACTATGTACCTTGTCGACAACCATATTGATGTCAACGTACTGACTCGGCAACCATATTGATGTCAACGTACCGACTCGGCAACCATATTTTTGATACTATGTACCATTTTGTCAACCATATTGATGTCATCGTACCGACACGGCAACAATATTGATGTCAACGTACCAACTTCACAACCATATTGATGTCAACGTACCGACTCGACGGCCATATTGTTGATACTATGTACCTTTTCGGCAACCATATTGATGTCAGCTTACAGACTCGGCAACCTTATTGTTGATACTATGTACCTTGTCGGCAGCCACATTGATATTAACGTACCGACTCGTCAACCATATTGATGTCAAATGCCTGACTCGGTAAACTATATTTTTGATAATTATGTACCTTTTCGGCAACCATATTGATGTTAATGTACCAACTCGGCAACTATATTTTTGATACTATGTACCTTTTCGGCAACCATATTGATATTAACGTACCGACTCGGCAACCATATCGATGTCAACGTACCGACTCGGCAACCATATTTTTGATACTATGTACCTTTTCGGCAACCATATTGATGTCAACGTACCGACTCGGCAACCATATTGATGTCAACGTACCGACTCGGCAACCATATTTTTGATACTATGTACCTTTTCGGCAACCATATTGATGTCAACGTACCGACTCGGCAACCATATTGATGTCAACGTAACCACTTGGCAACCATATTGATGTCAACGTACCGACTCGACAGCCATATTGTTGATACTATGTACCTTTTCGGCAACCATATTGATGTCAGCATACCGACTCCGCAACGAAACTGTTGATACTATGTACCTTTTCAGAAACCATATTGACGTAAACGTACCGATTCGACAGCCATATTGTTGATACAATGTACCTTTTCGGCAACCACATTGATGTCAACGTACTGACTCGGCAAACATATTGGTGTCAACGTACCGACTCGGCAACCATATTTTTGATACTATGTGCCTTTTCGGCAACCATAGTGATGTCATCAAAATTGACTCGGCAAATCCATTGATGTCAAAAATTTAAATCATTGATAAGCCAAAATTGACTCGATTATTACATGATACTATAAAATTTTCGGCAACCATATTGATGTCAGCTTATGACTCGGTAACCCATTGTTGATACTCATGTACTTGTCGGCAGCCAGATTGATATTAATCGTAAATTCGACTCGTCAACCATATTGATGTCAACGTAACCGACTCGACGGCCATATTGTTGATACTATGTAATCTTTTCGGTAACCATATTGATGTTAGCCATAGACTCGCAAATCCATTGTTGATACCTATGTAAATCTTTTCGGCAACCATATTGATGTCAGCTTACAGACTCGGCAACCTTATTGTTGATACTATGTACCTTTTCGGCAACCATATTGATGTTAACGTACCAACTCGGCAACTATATTTTTGATACTATGTACCTTTTCGGCAACCATATTGATATTAACGTACCGACTCGGCAACCATATCGATGTCAACGTACTGACTCGTCAACGATATTTTTGATACTATGTACCTTTTCGGCAACCATATTGATGTCAACTTACCAACTCGGTAACCATATTTTTGATACTATTTACCTTTTCGGCAACCATATTGATGTTAACGTACCGACTCGGCAACGATATTGTTGATACTATGTATCTTTTCTGCAACCATATTAATGAATCGACTCGGCACCATATTTTCGATAATTATGTAAATCTTTTACAACTACGTCAACGTACCAATCATACTTAATGAAATTTGTCATGTCCATATTGATGTCAACGTACTGACTTGGCAACCATATTGATGTCAACGTACCGACTCGGCAACCATATTTTTGATACTATGTACCTTTTCGGCAACCATATTGATTTCAAATTACCGACTCGGCAACCATATTGTTGATACTATGTACCTCTCGGAAACCATATTGATGTCAGCATACCGACTCGACAACGATATTATTGATACTATGTACCTTTTCGACAACTATATTGATGTCAACGTACCGACTCGGCAACCATATTTTTGATACTATATACCTTGTCGACAACCATATTGATGTCAACGTTCCGACTCGGCTATCATATATATGTCAACGTACCAACTTGGCAACCATATTGATGTCAACGTACCGACTCGACAGCCATATTGTTGATACTATGTACCTTTTAGACAACCATATTGACGTCAACGTACCAACTCAGCAACCATATTGATGTCAACATACCGACTCGGCGGTTTCACTTGCATGCCCCAAAAGTTTGCTTTTGATCAAAAAGCTCATGGATTTGTATCCTAATTCGCAGCAGTTTTAGCTACTATTGCGCGCTGCTCAATGGTGGCAAGTCTGTCTAGTAAATGAATTTAACTTACAAATCAATTTTTGCGTTCACTCTTTGTCAAGAAATCACAATTTAAATTTGATTTCAAAACCGGATCCCAGCGAAACAAAAGTACCGTTTAAGCTAAAAACACATCTTTTTCAATTTATATTTATATTCAATGTTGTGTTTACATTTCTTAGTGCCGTCTGGGCTTCTTTTCACGAGTCAGTTTTGATTAGCGCATAATCGTTAATAAGCTTCCATTTGCATATGTAGTTTTCCGGTGGTTTCATCGCAATTGACTCAGGAATGAACCAGGCTGTTATTTGTAAATTTCTGCTGATTTATTTAAACCAGTAACAAGTGGTGTGAGAACTCGGCGGCCTTAGTGTTAGTACAATCTACTGATACGGCAACCATATTGTTGTTGCCATGTACCGACTTAGCAACCATAGTTTTAATACTGTAAACGCCTCAGCTTCAAGCAAATGCTGTACGACGTTACAAAGCGGTTAGGTGCCGTGAAGGCTGAGAATGAGTACTGTTTGTGGCCCTTATTAGGGCCGGAATTGCGTTCTCCGGCAAATGCCAAAAATGTTAGATAGTGTAGCAGCGTTTAGAAGAACTTCTAGACACTTGAGACCGGCTCTGGTTGTCTGAATGGCATTCCTTCTGTTGTGGCGTTGAAATCAGCGTCGTGAGGCTGTGCGAAGGCTCAGAATTGTCTCGATGAAAATCTGCGAAATCACCGTGGTGACTGGCACACGTAGAGGTCCAATAAATAGATGTTGCTCCGTCTCACTAGTTGTGCAGCAACAAGATTCGCGTGACTAGGTGACTGTGCTTGTGAAGCAAGTTCAGAAGTCAGCGTAGATGAACAGTCAGTGTGACAGGAGACATCACGTACACGTAGTGCGCAGCAGAACTCAAACCTGATTATAACAAGTATGGTAAATGCCCCGTGCTTATATAGTGTTGAAAACGAAAGCTCGCACGCCATTGGTTAACGGAAAATTTTTCTTTTTTTAATTGGTGCCGCGTAAATTAAATTTGAATTCCATTTAAGCAATATGTCGGCGAATTGTTTTTGAGCCGTTACAGCACCCTGTACCGACTCGGCCACAAAAGTGTTGATACCATATTCCGACTCGGCAACCATAGTGTTGGTACCATGTACCGACATTGCAACCATAGTGTTGTTACCATGTATCGACACGGCAACCCTGGTGTTGGTATCATGTACTGTCTCGGAAACCATATTTTTATTACCATGTTTCGACTCGGCAACCAAATTGTTGGTACCATATACCGACTCGGCAACCATAGCTTTGGTACCATGTCCCGAATCAGCAACCATAGTTTTGGTAACATGTACTGACCCGGCAACCATAGCGTTGGTACCATGTAGGGACTGAGCAACCATAGTGTTGGTACCATGTAGGGACTCAGCAACCATAGTTTTGGTACCATGTACTGACTCGGCAACCTTAGATTTGGTTCAATATACTGCGGCTGACTCGGCATCCATAGTTTTGGTATCACTTACTGACACTAAAGCCAAAGTGTTGTACCATTTACAGCTTCTATGTATATATATATATATATATATATATATATATATATATATATATATATATATGGTGAGTTGGCTTTGATACCGAGTTGCGAAAAACTTTATGTGAAGTAAACTTCACTTCGGAATTATTGCACATTCCTATAGGAAATGGTGCCGTCCGATTTTCCCACATTCCTCACTCAAATATTAATGAGTGAAGAGAATAATTCCTGCTGCTACTGATGAGTCGCCAGTAAGCACGAAACGAATGTATCCATGAGATTATACTTTCCGTTCATGCTGACTTTGGTTTATCTTTTTGGTCATATTTGAATAACTTTGTCACTAATTGCGCAACACCTAATAAGCAATTGCAAAATTTTGTATTTTGAAAAATTCTGTACCAAAATGGCATAACTTTTAATTCGAAATTTTAATTTACCATCCATAACTTTTTTTAAATGTTGCTTGCTTTCTACATAAACGTATATTGAAATCTTATTTTTTGGACGCTTCAATTTTTTCCAATTTTCACTGGTTTATCTTTCCGCGAAAGGTAATGTATATTAATTCCTGCATACCTAAGTTTATTCTACATATTTTTTGTTTTTCTCTAATTAGAGCTCCGCTGTATACGTATTATGATTTGTTGAAGCTGACTTTGATTTTCATAAAATATCCATTGGAGCCTGGTGTCGAGTGGAAAAGTGACTATTTCGCCGACAACGTTCTTGTTAAGAAATTTGAATTGCACGGGTTAAAAAACGAATCGATCATTGAGTGCAAAGATTGCCCAGGTGGCGTTTCGAACTCGCAGTAAGTTAATGTCTGTAACTTAATCATTCTTCGAATGGTTATTTGTATTGTTTTCAATTTTGATTTTAGCGGACAAAAACGCATTACATTATATAAGCTTATTCAATCAGAATCAAGTTAACTTTTTTACCAATCGAAACCAAATTTCTGTTTAAATTTAATTAAATTTCATGACAAGATTCACCTGGGCGATACATCCTCCATTGCGTTCCTCTATTTACTAAACACAAAACAAACCTTTCATTCTATGTTAGATTTGGCAATCAAATATGATCATCTGCCTCTGATCTATAAACATGCTTCTTCAATTGTATAATGCTTCAATATTTTAAATAATTTTTAGATTTTATTTGCTCATATGTATTTCTAATGCATAAGCTAATTTCATAAGACTTGTGATTGATATGTCACGTCATACAGATCCGTGATCTGACTCTATCCAAACAATTGAAACACTTTGGATCTACTAATATTTTATCACATATATCGAAAATCCTTGTAGGAAAGTGTTTCTTTAGATACACAAAACATGTATTACCAGATATGAATTTTAAACAAAACATTTTAAATTACACAGTAGCGCTTTCGCTCCATCTTCTCAACTGGTTTTATTGGAGATATTAACCATAGAATAAGAAGTTATTTTTAGATAGAAAATCAGTCCACATTAAAAAGGCTATGCAAAAATATATACGTGTATTAGTCTAAAATGTTGAAAAAAAGAGGAAACTTAAGCAAGTAAATTTTTAAATGGGACTTGGTATGCTCCATAGTTGTGCCAGTGCATGGACAAATTGTTTTCGCTTGCACATTTCTGGACAACGTCGAATTATTGAAAGAGCTTCCAAACAGCGAAGCATACAAACACGCCTAGCTCTTATTAAAATTAAAAAGCGCTATATTGGCATGTCGCTATTTTTGCAGGACAACATTTTTCGTTATAGGCGCGCGTCCAACAACAAACTTATTTTGCACCAACCAGGTTGGTATGTGCTCCGACAGACGTGAATTCAAGCTTCTACTGCATCTGACTACATATTATTGACTACAGGAACGATTCTCATTATAACTATTTTTAGATGCCGAGTGCAGTGTAATTTTTTCACACTAGGTAGAGTAGGTTTTGTGGTGGGTGTTATCATGACTAAGTCAGCCGCCATGTTTGTGCACCTTTAGTAAACATGACATTCCGCTGAGATCAATTGTGTCAATGACAACAGTAGACAAATTTAACATTAAAAATCACTGAACGGGTGGTAGTTTTGTTATGTTGTTCGACGACCGGTTAAATGCAATGGGATTGGTGTGTACTTTAAGCTCGCAAACTTGATTTAAAGAATCACGGAATGCGTTCATTCGATGTTGGATCATCACTTACTAATGTTCCCTGTAAAGGAATGTATCCCAAATTTTAAAATGAGTGAAACACAGTTTGTGTTGTTGTTGTTGTATTAATGCTTTTCAGACATTCAGTCCATTTTAATGATCAAGCATGAATAGGTTTCGCACTGGCCCCCATCTAGAGTTTTTGGATTTTTTCACTCAAACGTAAAACTGAGGGCCTATTATGCAGATCAGTTGTCCATAAGAAAGCATTGACAGTGCAATTTTTTGCACTTCAACAGCTCATGTCCATTGAAATGGAAAATAAATTAGTTAATACACTTTTAAATGGGATATTGCGCATTTGGTCGCCAAACTGTTGGCAAACTGACTTCGATGTTGTGCGCAACACTTTTATCATTAACGGTTACTCACCGCATTTCATTGACAAATGTAAACCTAGTGATAATATAAAATCCGCTGTAACTATTTATACTGTTGATACGAAACCTGTGGATGTTGCCTTACCTTATCTAGGTAAAAGGGTAATGAAGCGCATAGGGGACAGATTGCGTTCCACTCTGGTTTGTACATAGTTTGCAGTTGACTTGGTTATGATAACATCCGCCGCCAAACTAGTGGAAAAGATAAGATTTCACTGAATTCTCTATAATTTGAATTGTTCCTGTGGACAAGCATGTATAGACAGATGCAGAAGAAGGTTGAATTCACGCCTGTCGGAACACATACCAACCTGATAATTACAGAATAAGATGGCTACGGTACACACGTCTATAACTAAAAATCTTATTCATTGTACCCTACCTGTGTGCAAAAATAAAAAGAAATTTTATCAGATATAAGAAACATTTCTTTTGCATTGTCTTCTCAAATATCTATTAATGAACACATATTTCTATATAAATTGGAAAGCCAAACAAGATAGAAATATGTGAACATAGAGAGAGTGTGAAAACGGAAACCAATCAAATTGCGTGCGTCACATTCAGTTCAAGCTCAATGCTTGTACGTGCTTCTTCTGCTTACATAAATCCGGCTGCAATTTGTTTATCCATAAGGTTTCGTATGTGGCTAGCTCCCTTTTGTTTTTGCATTTAGTAATTACTTTGAATGCTACGCCTGGAGAACACGCGTGCGATGTTTCAATGATGTGTTGCGCAATAGCAGACGTGTATTCACCATTTGATTTAAAACAGGCGTTCAAGTTGCAATGTTCTCTCATTCGAGTAATTAACCGTCTGGTCGATCGGCCTACGTAAGTTTATCGACATTAACGACTGTTTCTCTTTGATTGCTGGTAAAGGCAAGTGTGTTACCCTAAATAACACTCGTAGTTTGGCTGCATTAAACATCTTATGTTCTGTAAACAATTACGATATGTGTAGTTTAAAGCAGTGAGATTGGCAATTACTTTTATATATATTATTTGCTGCGGAGAACCAATTTATAAGCATGCATGTGTTAGGTATTGCGCACCTAGTAACAAATTAGTTCAAGCAGGACTGGAAGTGTAAACCAAAGTCATGTACACATGCGTTTCGTGCGTACTGGTGACTCATCAGTAGGAGCCGATGCCGCACTCAATACCTGTTATATATTTTGTCATATATTTTTCTATACCTTCCATTTGTCCCAAATTAAGGACCAATATATATATATATATATATATATATATATATATATATAATGTAAGAACTTCGTACCGGCTCCTAATGCTGAGTTGCCAGTATGTGCCAAAAGACATGTGTACATAAGATTAGATATTTTGTTGATACTGATTTTCGTTTCCACTTCTTGGCATATTAAAACTAGTTTTTACAACGTATAAAATACCTAATACGCTATTAAAAATCAGCCATTGTGCCGTTGATGATAACAGTTTTTAAAACTCATTTCAGGTGTCTTCCATGTCCGGTTAACAAATTCAAAGAATCTGACACATCGCCAAAATGCATATCATGCCCAGATGGATTTGAAGCTTTAATGAACGCTTCAAATTACGACACGGTTGCTGAGTCGTGCATGCGCTGTCCTCAAGGTACTTCATCGCGGGATGGGGAACCGTGCAGTTTTGTTACTACGCCGATTTCACCGAACTCGAAGCATTATGATTTCAGGAATCTGTTTGAATCGTAAGTTTCAAATTCTTAAAACATTCTTTTGGAGACTATTTTACGTATGTTCTTTAAATATGCGCAAATATAAGTTATATATATATATATATATATATATATATATATATATATATATATATATATATATGCGATGGATTGAGATCCAAACTTGTAATCCCGGCTGCGGCGAATTCGGCTATTACTGATGCGTGTCGGGTAAAGAAAAATCGGTAAAGAGCATACATCGCATTTTATTTCTTATGCATTGTTCATTTTGACTATCAGCAGATATATATATATATATATATAT
>JAQBSW010008194.1:0-35715 GCA_029291075.1 Eudiplozoon nipponicum | reverse complement strand
TGTTTATTCTCAGCCCTAGTGTTAACAGATATCTACTTAAATCATACAAATCAAGTGTCACATTATTTTTGGAGAATTCAACATTATTTGGATCAATTGGAAAGATTATTTTCAAATCATCAGCAAATTTGCAAACTCGACCGTTAGGAATCTTAGTTTCCAAATATGCAAATACAATTTTAAATAATATTGGTCCCAAACTGGATCCCTGTGGAACTCCACTTGTTACCCTTTTCGATTTAGATACCAAATCGTTTACTTGAATACTCATTCTTCGATTATATAAGTAGTACCTAAGTAATCTAAAAATATTCGGATCAATATTCAATAAATTAATCGCATTCAAGATAGCATCAAAAGATATAGAGTCAAAAGCTTTTGAGATATCTATGAATACAATTAATGCATCTAACTTTTTCTCATCTAATGTAATTACATGTTTCCACATAGAGAGCATATTAGTAGTTGTCGACCTGTCTTTCGTGAAGCCATGTTGGCATACATCGAAATCAGCCGGCAGCATACGTTCTAAATGATCAAGTATTAATCGTTCTATTATCTTCAAAAACGAGGGAATAATAGAGATTAATCTGTAATCACTGGCACACGTTGGTTTACTTACTTTAGGCAAAGGTTTAGCTACTATTGTTAGTATATCGATTGGTAATATCCCACTCTTCAAAATTCTATTTATAAAATTGCAGAGCGCATTCATAAAATTTAAGGGTAATTGAAGTAGGTTATCAATCGATATACCAAGGTGATCTTTTTGTTTTTTTGATTTTATTTTTAACATTAATTCTATCAATGCATCACTGTCAATAACAAGTCCTAGATCCTGGTTTCCCGAAGGATCCGTTAGATCAATAAAATTGCTTTCCTTCTGCGGATTACATAACAAGTTGCCAAATACTTCATCCAATTCACAGAGAAATTCATAATCAGTTTTACCCACAGGTAATATAAGGTTTAATTTTTCCTTATATTTACCGTAGTCTGTGAGGAGTTTGTATCCTAGTCTAGGATTACTCTTCAGTTTAGCCAGAATAATTCTCTCTGATCTTTGACGGATTATCAGCAGTGATGAATTAATTTCTTTATCGATCATATCTAACCTCATTTTTTTAATACTATTGATAAGACTACATTTCATTATATTATCTCGTTTGATTCTTAGCTTACATAACTTCCTATTGATTCGCTTTGGTATTACATCCGTAAATGTTGATGCTCTAAATATATCAGATAATAACAGTGAAACAGAAGAAACAAATTCGTCATCGTTCATGATAAATAAACTTTCATAATCAATTGATAAGCTTAATTCTCTAAAAAGATTCCAGTTGATTCTGGAACATTGCACGTGAGCATTTTCAAAATTAGGTGTCAATGTTTTGCTACTCAAAATGTTCCATTGTAAAATAATTTGTTTATGATCCAATTCTTTAAAGTAATTTACAACATCATAACTGTGTGAGTTCAACACTTCAACTTCTAAATATACATGGTCTAAGCATTCCGAACCTCTAGTTGGTTCCTTTATAATCTGCTTAAGATCATGATTAGAAAAAAGATTGATTATTTCACAGTCATGCACCTTATTAAAATCTCCTACCACAATAATATAACCATGGCAGTCAAAAATAGATTGAAAGGAATTGATAAACATTTGATCATCATGTAAATTAGCATACGGCGGTCTGTAAACCGCGATAAGAATCAGGTTATCAATTTGTATAGATACAAAATCAATGACAGAATTATATTCGCTAGAATGTAACACTGTTGCATTTAATATCGATTTGCTATAAATAAGTACTCCTTAACAAGATGATATAATGCATAACATTTCAGTTTTAATAATACAAAATTTGAAGATAGAATCTCAGGAGAAATTATGTTGCTGAAAAACAAATAATCCTGTCTTTTATTTAACCATGAGAAAGTATTATCATAATCAAAATTAAAAATATCAGCAGGATTAAACACTTTTTAATTATTATTATATTTTATTATTATTATTATTAAAAGTATATATACTGTCAAGTATTTAAACAAAGAATATTCTACAAATAAACGAATAATTTAAAAATTTTTTTAATCAGCCAGTGTGGTTTAAATTTATCAATTATTGTCACTTTAATTTTGTCGGAGAAAACATCTTCCTCCTCACATATACATAGTCCTTTTCAAAGTCTGATGAACAGTCATCGTTTCCTACGACATATGCTTGGTTTTGTAACGCAGTTGAAAATGCAAACCTGGAGTTTATTCAATCGAGTCAAAGCATAAATAATACCAGGTCCATATTATCGCTTTGTTTTTTAACGCGTCTCATATTTAATGTAAGACTGAATAATTTCTGTGTTTCCGCTTCATTTCTCCAATAAATATTCATGATTGGAAATGGAAGTAAATACTAATAACAATCCTGAAACCAGATTGTTTAAGTTTCGTTGGTATATTGTTTTCGTTCTGTGTCTAGTCAATGCATCAAATGCGTATCTGTGGATTTCATATTCCATAGTGGCTCATCACTCATTACTTTATTATAATACAACTGACTATGTAATAAATTTGCTTTCAATTGAATTTTTAGTACCAACACTGCTTTTTTCTTTTTTTGTTATGATTATAATTGACTATATGGGAATGCGTTTTGTTATTCAGTATTGTGCGGCCTCGCATCTTGTTTGTGGCTTTTTACGAATGTTAACAAGTATCAGTGCTGAATACCCACCTCAAGAAATTAAACTCACTATTTTATTCATCGCTCAATTTATTGCTGCTATTTGTCAGCCACTTCTTATGTTTAGTACTACAAAAATGGCTCTCGTTTGGTTTGGTGATAAAGAAAGGTCGGTAGCAAATTCAATTGCTGCAATGGGTAATCCATTTGGTGTTCTTATTGGAAGTTTATTTATCCCTTTTATTGTCACTTCAAAGGATAAAATTTCTTTGCTGAATTATGTAAATTTAGCTGCTTTACTTTTGGTTGAATTTATTGCGTTGACTTCTGTTTGTTATGCTGAACCAAAGATACCACCCTCCCGCGCTGCCGCAGCTATTAGATCGCAACGTTTGAACGAACCGTTTTTATTTTTGCGGGTCATGAAGGTTTACGTTTTACATATTAAAGATGCATTCAAAGTTCCTGGTTTTATCATAGTTCTTTGCAGCTTTTCCTATTGTCTTGCCTACTTCACGGCATTTTCATCACTTGCACAACAAATATTGTGTGCAAAAGGCTATTCAGATAAATTCATAGGCACAGTGAACTCCTTGATTATAACTTGCGGATTAATCGGTTCTGCTATCTTCTCCATAATTTCAGAGGCATCTGGAAAACTGGTACAATGCATAAAGGTATGGACGACGCATTTATTTTTTAAAATTGATGTATTATATTTGCGATTTTCAAAATTTTTACAATAATAATAAAAAATAATAATAGTGTTAGTATAAATAATAATAATTATTATATTAATAATAAAATCTTTATTTGGTAACGGATGCCATCAGGTCTGACAATTGAGTAGATCAATATACACATCATAAACAGGATTATATAATAATAATAATAATACATTTATTTGGCATCAAAGGCCAACTGGCCCGACCATTGAGATAACAAATCAAGGGTAGGATATGTGGAGGTGAGTGGAATTGTGACTAGCAAAGTATTTGATGGCAGGGGGTTTGGGAAGGGAAATGTTATAAAAACGTCAAGATAGTTCAATCTGGTGAAAAATAAATAAGAACAAAATTCCATTTGACTAGACAAGATCAATTGGAGAAAGTCCATGAATTGTCAGAGCTTCTAGGTAAAAGTGAGTTCGAAAATAAAGATAATAAAGATGGCGGATCGTAGGCAGACATCGGTCGATGGAGTCCATTGTCGTGGAGATTCAGTTGATGGAGCATAGCCAGGACATGGATGGAATCAGTCGGATTGAAGACGAGCTTCTTGCACGGGTCGCAGGCATCTGTAGAACGAAGTTGTGATTGAAGGAAGGCCAGGGAAAGTCGATGTCCTGTTGGGTTATCGGTCCTCCGCTGAAATAACACAGTGACCAGAAAATGTTTACCAGAAGAATGGCAATTAGGCGGGTACAAGATAAGTAAGAAAATAGCATTTTTAGCAGAACCCTACAAAGATAACAAAACATCGGATATCTTTGATCTGGATAATAACGACTATAATGAACTTATGAAAAATGACAGGGATTTGATCCAAAGTAAAATACAGAACTTTAGATTAGAGCAACTTGTGCGCATCTAGACCGCAAGCAGCACGATATATTATTCCATAGTCTAATGAGGATCCGTTGAATCCGAAATAGAGGAAAGCATCATTAGAATTTTAAAATTATCAACCGGCCTTAGTGAGCTAATGGCCCAATGAAGACCCTTAGAAATCTTTGACCATCACAATCTCTAGGCTAGGAGCCGCGTTTTCTCTAATGAATTTATTAAAGAAACATTCTTAGATTCATCTTGTGGCAGTGCTTTTATCTCCGCGGATAGTGTTTCGAAACATTTGTGGCCATAGAAATAAGGTATATTTGAGCAATAATATTATGAGTTTTGTTAGATTGGACTGAAGACTTACAAATATGCGTAACGTATGAGTGGCAAGGATGGGAGAAATTCGACAATGGAAGGCTCATAGAGACTTTGTGTACAAAGGAGATTAGTCTTATATGACGACTTAAAATTAAGAGTAGGAGATTGGAAAATATGAGGCGTTCTCGTTAATCTTGACCAAGAGGGAATACTCGTTTCAGAAAGCGAGAAGCAATTTACTCAAGAGCAAATGAGGATATCAGCGATAGGGCGCAATAAGACTCAATAACATAGAATATGAGAGGCAGGTCATGAGCTTCGAATAGAGTAAGTATCAGTATAGGGTTCTGTGTCTGGAAACATATTAAACGAGCACAGTTGTATAGCTCCGATTTAAATTGGTTGAAGCAAAGTGCGAAGTCAAGTGACCTAGAAAATGTGATACCTAAATGGTTGATATAATCGATGATATCTCTATCTAGGGAGAGATTGGAAGATGTCGAATGGTCGGGGCCAAGCTTCTGTTACCGTGTATCATCCAGATTAATTTTCAGGCCAATTTCGCAAAGTTGAGCTTGCAAAAACTGTAACAGTCGAGCGATTATTTTCGCAAAGGAACCAAAGCTATTAGGGCAGCTTGAATCTACTCCAATGTTATCTGCATATTTATAATTTTGAAATGAGTATCTCCAACATGAATCTAAGAAAGTACAAGATTAAAAAGCATAGGTCCCAGTGCTGATCCTTGTGGAATACCAGAACGCATATAAGCGAATTTCGAGTGATCCTTGCTGAGTTTTACAGATGTAGATCAATTTTGGAGATAGTAACGGAGAAACCTAAGAAACAACTGCAATTACTTATACATAATAGTGTGGAATCAATCGCCAAAAAGGAGACATAGTCGAATAGTTTTGAAATATCAAGAAACAGGAGAGTGCAGATATGGGCTGGAGAGATGAAGGAATGGCAATAATTTAAGATGCTAGCTAGGTTAGTAGAGGTGGAGCGCACATTCATAAATCCGTGTTGATTATCCAAAAGATTGAAACATGTTTGCGATTTAATGAAAGGAGAAATTTCATTATACAGGGTTCTATTAAAAACTTTAGTAAAAGCTGGGTTGATAGCGATGGGGCGAAGATTCTTAAACGATGAGATCGACCAAGTGCCGTTTTTCGAAATAGGCGAGCTCGTCGAATTTAGCCATTACAGGGGCAAAATAGTGCTTAGAAGAACCGTGCTAATGACGTCGGCAGGCATAAAGTAAAATATCCTACCAAAGAAAGCAATCATGCCAACGTAATCTTCATATTAATTATATATATTTTTGGATTTAATATCCTTAATGACTTGAGCGTCTACGGCCGGATAGACGTGAAATTGATTCAGACTACCAGAATCACGTCATTGATCGATACTGCCGAAATAGATTATGCGGAATAGCTTTCTGTGAGGTAACTCGAATATTCATCCGCAAAGTTGTTATCGGTAGATTTCTTTGATTTATGAAAAAACTGGTTCTTAATAGTTGCGGAGGCCGAACGAATGAACCTTTTAACAATAAGCGCTTGCTTGTATATTATTAGTTGAATAAGGTCGTCGATTATTTGTAGTGAATTAACGAAGTATTCTGAGAAAGTTCGTAATCTTGAGTTCCAGACTAAACTAGCATGCGTCTTCAAAAGTGTGTTTAGCCTGTTTAAGGTTCGTGTGTGTTAGATAGAGGTAGCAGAGGCCGCGCAAAATGATAATGCATCATTGACCTGAGAAAAACTTAAGATATGTTGTCTGTGGTAATAATTTCAATCCACGTCATGACATTTCAAAGTAGATTGAATGAAACATCTAGTTGTTTGGATGTTCTTCCTTGAAGCAAAGGAAATGCAGAAGGATACTTGGCAATGATCGAGACATGGAAATACATCACGTTGCTGGACGACGATTACTTATTCATTGGAGAGAATACAAACGAGTTTATTGTTGCCACGCGTAGAGAAGTGCACATGCTGATGTAGGAACTTTTCGGTAAAAAGTTGGAATAGTTGGTGGTATTTCGAGACTAAAATAAAACTAATTGGCGTTAGGGAGATTAAGGTTTCCAAAAATCAATGTACTTGTCAGACGGTTGCATGAAGAAGGTAGATAAAATTTCGGCTTCACGAGTATCTTCTTTGATGAAAGGATTAGGAGGCCTATAAACTACATAGAATGATGGACTTTTATTCAGTATCATCAACTGAAAGGCAACAAATTCAATCCGAAAGTGTTGACTGTAGTTAGGCGCCTGGGCAGAAGAGTGGACAGGATATAAGCAGCTAACCGTCTTTCTCGGCCAACAGCTCTGTCACTTCAAAGTAATGAATAGCCAATTATGAGGAAGATATCAAAATCACATGTCCAGCTCGTTTGAAGAAGTAACTTCTCATAATTGACTAACTTTTGAGGAGAGATAATACAATTTATGAGAATTCCTGAGAACGAGTCAGAAAAAGAATTATTAGATCGGCAAGGTGATGCGTACGGGGGCCTTACACAGACTATATGAGCACAATAGTGAAATGACAAAAGATGGATCTCTCATTGATGAGGATTAAATACTCGTCATCAATCTTAACTTTCCTGATGCCCTTCTTCTTGAGCGGTTGAAGATATAAGAAATTTTGAAAACTGGACGTAGGAGGTATAAAAATCGAAGCACTGAAATAGGAGAGTGATACATGTAGAGAGAAAGACATGTTTGTTGTCAGGAATGACGATACCAGGGTTAGAAAGAACAGAAACATAGGATATGTTTGGAATCCGCACAAGTGCTTGACATAGACATTTATTAGCGACGGGAACTAATCTGGGTAACTCTTTTACCTTAGGTGGTCGATTAGGTAGCATCAAGGTAGTCTGAATAGTAGATGGAAGTGTCATTGCAATGCATGGTTAATTTATAAACCCGACCTCTTAACTCACTGATCCACGACGGGGTTAGCAACGATGTCGATGCGCTGCAAAACTGGACCCGCTAGAGTCATTGGGCTTATGATAATGGTTAGTTGAATGGGACAACCCCTAAAAGCGTAAGGGACTTACTAGCACAGGGCAGGCATTGGAGCATTCTGGAGAATAGCCCAACAACAATTGGAATTAGTCCAATCGCAGAACGTAACCTTGGTATTTAAGATAGTTGAAATGGACGGTTAAATAATGACAGCTATATCTATTATTCATTGTAACAATGCGTTGTCACGCATGAGCTTAAACTTGCCTGAAGAGACTAAAATAGATCGACGATTTAGAATTTCCAACTCGTCATTGCTGCGTCTTTTGTGTGCTGTAAGAAAACTAGTTCGTTATTTGTTCATCGAGATATCTCTTAAGCGATGGATGTTATCACCAAAATATGCAATCATATTAGAAGCCAGTTCATCCTGAGAAGCTGGTGCTTGCAGAAACCAGATAAACAAATTGCTCTTAGAGCAACCTGTCTCGCCACTTTTATTAAAGATATTGCGAGTTTGGCGCAATACGAGTGGCCGCGATGTGGAATCGGGAAGATCTCTCCCAATGACTGCCAATAGACGATAGATTTCAGCAACTTACTGTTGGGGTTCTGAGTGGTTGCTTGGCAAAGTTGCCAGATTTTGTGTAAGGATTGAAGTGTCAACCGGTAATTTCGGCTTAGGATTCATATGGGTGGAAGTAAGAAATTTGAAATTAAAGGAAATAACGCTCGTTAAAGAGAGTTAGATAAATAAAGGCACAATGCTTAGTGAGGAAGGCACAGTTTAGATATTTATATTGCAAAAATTAAACGAAATATTAACACTTTTGATCAAGGTCAAGATTGAATCCTAACAAAGAAATGCGTAGTACACCCGATAATACATACAAATCTGAAAAAAGCGGAGAAATGCTAAAGAAATAAATGAAATTTTTTTCCAAATCCAAATTTTATAATTCCAAAATTCCACGCAGAAAAACCACTCCGGCTGCTACATTATTATTATGCTAATAATAATAATAATAATAATAATAGATGTTGATTTTCTAACAAAAGCCATATCACTTGAAAATTTAATTGGTCAAAATACAATTCAAATGTAGGGTTATGATTGGCTGAGTGAAATATTGACTAGCCATTGTTTATTGATAAGGACAATGGTGGGGCTGTTAGAAGTTGAGAACAAAGAGTGCATCCATTAACTTAATGTCAGTCCTTCGTGAAGGAAAATACTTTTCAATTGATTAAGATGAAATCGAATAGAATAAAAGCTTGCGAAGAATCAGGATTTGCTGCCTTCAGTTGCGCGAATTTGTCAGAGGGTGAACAAGAGCGAGCACCACACTGTGACATTCAAATCTCTTAGCCATATTCTAATGAGTTTCCGTTAAGTAGCTAAAATATAATTACGAGAGGTAATAGAGCAATTAGGGAAAATCAACAGACAATTGTACGTTGTAAATAGTAAATATAGAGATGATCATTTGTGATGTTTAGAGTCTCTAGATGAAATCGACGAGAACTATACTGAATCGAATGCCGGAGAGATATCCAAAACAGGAGTGCATTTAAGTCCTCTAGAGATTGTTTAATAACAGTGGTTAAGGACACTGGCTAATTCTATGGATGAAGAGCGCCCCTTCAGGAGGCCATGTTAATTGTCAAGCTGATAAAGAACTTTCTGTTGACTTAATGAAAAGATATATTTTGTAGTATATGATCATGCCGAAAATTTTAGTGAAAACCGAGACGATTGATATTGGGCGGAGATCCTCCAATGACAAGATAGACAGAGTGCCATTTTTTCGGATAGGTGATATCATAAAATTAAGCCATTTCAGAGGGAACCAGGTTATTTTGAGACATTTGTTGACAACTTCAGCACTCAGACTTAAGTGATTCCAACCTAGGAGAGGAATCATGGCGACAGAACTACCATATTGATCAAATTGGCGTTTAGATTTAATGACTCTGATTGCTTAAACAACCATGGAAATTGAAAGGAGGATCCAACGCATACTCTCGATATCTCCGGTACCGAATATCTCATTAGAAGTATTATATATGGAATAGGAATTTACAAGATAGCTCAGGTAGTCATAAAAAACCTGGAGCCGTCCGGGTCAGAGAAATTAATGCTTGCTTTGTGGACTTAAGGAAAAGTTGATTTTGATGACTGCAAACTTTTACGTAAGTTGGGGCCATTCGAATGTGTCTTTTGACACGAAGCGTTTGTCATTTGATCATTTGCTTAATATGATTCAATCCATCGGAATGCAAGACCGCAGGCACGGGACAATGTGCATATTCTTGAGCTACATGCAAGGTTGTCGCGCGCCTTAAATAAAATGCCTAACTTGTTCGTCGTGCGTATGCAATTGGTTGATTTGACAGATGCTGAGCGGGGAGATAAGACGTTATTGACTTTCTGAATGCACGAAGATAAGTTGTCGGGGAAGATTAATTCTTTCCAGATAATGGAATAAGAGAGTTGGCTAAAATCTTCCCAATCAGAGAAGCGCCTGGATTTTTCTTGGGGTAGAAATTAAGAAAGTGAAAAGAAAGGTTTCCTGGCATTAGCCTAGATTAGAGAAGCCTAGACATCGGTCACTTATTTGTTCAAGAAGAGACAGTCGATTTGGTTGTTATCTCGGGTGGGAAAATTTACAAATTGTTCCAGCATGTTGTCAGAGAAGACCCGAAGGAACCGATGGTTTCTGATGTTATGTTTTGCAAGTTAGAAAGAGGAAGGTTGAGTTCTCCTACAACGATGGATTGATTGGACAACTTAGTGGAAAGTGTGGCAGAATTTCATTGATGGTGATGAAACAGAGAGCTCACTTTTACCAGATGTAATCACAGGGGAATATTAAGAAGCCTTATTACGTTTTTAGACATTTCCAGCACCGTCTATTATACAACTATGATTTGTCTTTGCATTCTATTTATGGGCATTTAACAGGGTGTCCGAAATCTGTTCATGGTCAGAAACTGCATCAAACAGCTTCTCAAAGAAATAAATTTTTGTATGAAATGAATGTTTCAAAGGTGGCCGATACACATTAATACCACACAGGATCACGAGCATATATGAAACTTAGCGATGGTCAAGCGAGTGTTTAAAGTTTTCCAGTCAATTTAAGCCTGTAGCCATAGAAATTCCGGTCTGACGACCGGCAGGCTCAAGCTAGTCAACCCGGAAATGGTAGCATGAACCTTGCCGGGTCAAAAGGGACACAGCCATCATCCTGTCTTATGTGAAGCCTCGAGTTTGGTCTAACTTCGCAATAACTTTTATTGTTAAATGTATAGTGATTAAATGAAAGCAAGCATTCCAGACGAAAAGGGCAAGTTTCGACTGCTGAAGGAAACATTGGCCACTGGCATCTGGACAGATAGTACTCATCAGCCTTGGTTGATAGATTATCTAGTAGAAGGAAAACTCCGAATACCAATCATCACTAGAAATGGGCGACCTAGTGTTCTTTTACAGTCCACATATTACCATGAAAATACAAATTACAATAACTACATACTGCATCAGACGTAGCAGTATAAAAAGTGTCGTCTTATCTGCTGAGCCGCGCAGGATGGATAAATGAAATCGGGCCACTACATGCAACTTTATCTCCGATTCTGCTCCTTTCTTTCCCTTTCCTCTTCTCAATCTAATAATAACGCTCTTGTAGATACAATGAATACGGTTGTTGTAGATCATATCACTGAGCCCAAACATCGAAAATAGTTCTAGTAGACAATCATTCATTAAACCTAGGTTTGGTTTCAACGTAGGCGCATTTAATGTGCGAACATTAAAACAACTTGTACAACAAGAGGCTCTTGCACGTACGTTGGATAAATTAGAAATCGGCATATGTTGCGTATCTAAAACCAGAATACAGGATCCTACATGCATTACAGAACTGGTTGCACCATCCATATCTACGCGTTATTGGCTTCGAACATCTGGTTCCACGGAGTTCTCTCAAGCCGATAAATGGGGCGTTCGTATTATCCTTAGCGCACGAGCTGAAGCTTACTTAATTGATTACATCCCTTTAATTAATCAACTGTGTGCGGCACGTTCCAATACATCTACTAAAATTAAAAAAATCCGTTATCACCGTTTATTCTACGTTGTATCTGCATATACTCCTATCGATTGCAGAACAGACGAAAACAAGGATGCTTTTTACTCTGAACTAAGCTCTGTACTAAGTAGAGTCCGAAGATCCGATATAATCTTGGTTACGGATGACATGAATGCTCATGTTGGGCGCTTAAGTAACGCAGAATTTTATTTATGTTAAAGATACACTTTAAGCTCGATGCGTGACTATAATGGTGAACGGCTTTTGGATAACTGCGCGGAACATAGATTATATTTAAGTAATACAAACTTCAGACGTAGTGTTAGATGTTGCGCAACATGGCATCCTCAAGCACCCGGACAAAGTTGGACTCAAATAGATCATGTAGCAATTAGTTAAAGATAGTGTGGTTGCATCCAGGATTGTTGTTCTTTTTTGAACACTTAAGTCGTCTCGGACCATGCACTTATCCATTGTAGATTTTCACTAAAATTTTCCGCGAAAATAAATAACAAAAAAACGCAAATAGATGTAGTCAAACTCGAACAAACGTCCTTTCGACAAAAGTATGAAGATATTCTAAAGTCTAAGCCAACTGGTCGTGGTAACGAAAATCTGAATTTACTTTGGTCCAAGATAAGCTCCACTATGCACAATGTAGGTACTACTGTATGTAGCATTTCAGGCCCCCATAGAAATAATAATTGGCTCTGTAAAACCTATGTAGCTACTCGAAACAAGGCGCCAAATACCACCTGGCTCGGCTCATAATAATTATTCTCGTCGCAATGTAAAACGCCAACTGAAGCGCAGTCTAAAAGTCGAACTCGAAAACTTTTGAACTAGAAAGGCTGAAGAAATTGAAGAAACGTTTGAGACAGGTAATAGTCGCTGTTTGTTTAAACTTATTCGCACCACATCTCTGATAAAATTAAAAGTTAGTGAAACTATAAATGATAGTAATAACCATTTAATAATCGATAAGTTATGTCGTCTTGATAGGTGGGCCGAACACTTCAAAGATCAATTTTCGTGGGCACCCGCGTCAGCTCCGATTCCCGAAAGCATGCCTGCATGAAGTGTGAAATGTTAGTCACGAAGAACCATCAGAGTTAGAAGTACGCAATGCAATCCTATTTCTTAAACGCCGCAAAGCCGTAGGCCCCGATGATTTGCCTCCGGGATTATTTACGGATGGTAGCGATATTATTTTAGGATCGTTGACCAAACTTTTTATACCATATGGAATAAAGAAACCGTACCACTTGATTGGAATGAATCATTCCTATCTTCAAAAAGGCAATCGCAATTCGTGCGATATTCATCGTGGTATAAGCTTGACTCCGGCCGTGTTTAGGTTATTTGCTTCGATTATCATACGTCGTTTTAGCGCTTCACGTGATTCACATACAAGAGAAGAACAGGCCGGATTCCGCTCAGGAAGAAGTTGTATAGATAATATTTTTAAGAAACGGCAAGTTCTTGAACAGAGTCATTTATATCACAGTCCCACAATACCCGTCTTTCTAGACTTCAAGGGTGCATTTGACTCGGCGGATCACAATGTTTTATTCCATATTTTGTCGAAAAGTGGTGTGCCCAAAAAAATTGTTAAAATGATACGCACTATCTACTCAAATACTTGTGGTCGCGTTAAGGTCTACAACGAGCAGTGCTGTTCGTATATGTTTTCCACATTCCCCTTTTTTGTTTAATTTTGCAATCGATGATATTATGAACAACACTCTACCACACATTTAGGATGCAGGTGTAGAAGTTCTCCCTGGCGGTAAACTAGTCGATCCTGACTATGCAGACGATATCGTACTATTATTCGACAATCGAGATGGGGCTCAGACCACCTTGAATAGATAAGCAGACGTTGTTCCGACTTTCGGTATGAAATTCGCGCTCTCTAAATGTAATAGACATTTACAGTATCACTCATCACTCACTCTATCGCTGCGACTGCAGAATGAAGATCTAGACATAGTTGACAGATTTACATACCTTGGGAGCTCTATCAATAACGTAGGCAATACATCCGACGAGGTGAGAATAATAATCGCGAAAGCTAGAGAAGTTTTCTCGAACCTTCGTCATTAATGGAGAAAAGCGAGTATTTCACTCTGCATTAAAGATCGTGTTTACAATGCATCTGTACGCGCAGTCTTACTATACGCTAGTCAAACATGGCCTCTTAGAGTTGATGATCTGAGACACAAAAAGAAAAAGAAATTTTATCAAATACCAGAACCGTTTCTTTCCTTCATTTTTCTCAAGTATCTACAAATGAACATCTCTGTATACATAAATTGAAATACCAAACAAAATAGACAAATGTAAGCATGGAGAGAGTGTAAAATAAGGGAACAACCAATGAATTGTGTGCATCACCCCCAGTTCGAGCTTAACGCGCAAAAATTCTTCTTCTGCTTGCATAAATCTGGCTGTAATTTGTCTATCTGTGAAGCTTCGTAGGTGGCCAACTCCCTTCTGCTATTGCATTTGGTAGTTTTATTAAATGCTACATCTGGCGAACATACGCATGAAATTTTGCTGATATGTTGCGCAATGACAGACGTATATTCACCATTTGATTTCAAACAGACACTTAAGTGAATACGCGCCTGTAATTTCGCATGACTTTAATAGCGTAGGTTTGACGTGCAAGACACCTGTATAAATGCTTTTTGGTGCGAAACGTGAATGTTCTACTTTTAGCATCTTATGATAAATACAATATGAGAATGAAACCAATCTAGTTGATGTAATGTATTTGTTATTTTACTCAAATTTAAGTCTAAACTGACACAATCCTGCCATTTTACTTTAATTCATCATTAATTAGCCATGGGATATGATGTACGTATTTTAATGACAGATCAGCAGTTGCTAGTGGAAGGCTTAGGCCGAAAGCGTTGGTCCTGAAAATCTGTCTACTAAAAAGACATATCGGAAGACGTTAGATTGTCTATAACTCGATTTTGCATTCGAAACGTAGTCTTGGTCACATTGTCAATAAGTTGCAACACACTAAACCAAATGTTTCTTGGTTCAAATCCCAGCCGCGGCAATTCAGGCAAGTTCAAGCAACTGTCCAATATGGACGAAACAAGCTTAGTTGCTTAATTTAATTTGATTTATCACGTAACCTTTTACTATAAATATATATGTGTGTGTGTGTGTGTGTTAATGACTAAATTAAATTTCACGAAATCAAATTTTTTTGTCAATTACAACCATTATTCATGGCTATTTGATCAGCTGGTTATCTTTATTATATTAAATAGTGAGTCAAAGAATTTATCTAATATTGCTGAAATTCATTAGGATAATCTCGGTCTTAATTTGTTATTGATTCTTTTCAATGAAGTATTTTTTCCGATCATATAGTAATGCGTCAACATACCTCACGGTTATTACGACAACCATCGTCTAGAGTAGGGCAAGCCAGGTTTTATGTTTTAATTAGACGATACTTGCAAACTAAATTTTTCTCAATATTCACCTTTATTGGGTACATGATTTCCTCATTGTCTGTATATATAAATATATATATATATATATATATATATATATATATATATAATCACATTTATTGCAAGTAATTACGTATACTGCTGATTTTTTCATTCATAATTTCTTCCACTTGATCTTCTATTTCATTACCCAAACTTAAACGTTTGCTTTCATTTGACTATAGTACTGTTCTTATATGTCCATTTACTTATTTATCGTTTTTATATTTTTTCCGTTCATCTTATGCTTTCCATAAATTAGCATAAACTAATTTATACTCAAACCTGTCACCATCTTATTAATTATAGTTTATATTATTTGACAATGCGGTTTGCTCGCTCTGCATATATATATATATATATATATATATATATATATATATATATATATATATATATATATATATATTAATTTATTCACTCGTCTGTATTTTTTGTTTGGGTTAGATATTCTAAGAGTTCTTAAATTCGCTGTAGTCAAAACTCCTATTTTATTATTATGTGGATTATTTAAATTTTATTGAATGATAATTAAGTAATTTATCTCTCTATTGTACGCATCTCTAATACACGTTTTAATCATTGTTTACCAGTTAAGCATCTAGAAATTCTAATTTTTAAATATTGTAATTTTCTAATGTGCATTTCATTTCGCTTGATTGATTAGTTAGTGAAACCTAATAGTGCTACTCTTTATCATTACAGTTCCAAATTCTAAATATGTCATTTAGGGATTTAAAAAATGAACTCTGCCTGAAGAGTGCTTTATCTAAGTAAGAGTTCAACGAATAAGACACAATGACAGTCGATACTAGAACAGAAATTGTTTATTTGTAAATTTTCTAGAGCAATCCAGTGCCGGTTTGGTTGTTTTTATGACAATAAAAAATATTTTTATCAATCAATCCATATGTTTATGGTACACTATATTCAAATTTGTGAAAAATGATACGTAATCAAAAATTTGTGCTTGAAAGTTGTAATATTGTTTCATAATATAGAAAGCAACCATTTTGAGTTTATATGTAGATAAATATGGTTAATTTATGATGACTATATGTATCTGAACAAGAAAATTTGCGTGCATTGAATCTAATTTTATATTTCTGATTAGTCCTTCAATTACCAATTTAACAAAATAAAATAAATCATCAACCTAATTGTATCTTAATAGGTGGCATGCCAATTCAAGTAGGTGATCTAATCATTTTGTTAGTGAATGGAACGGAAAATTATCCATTGAGAATATTGTTAATTTGTTCAAATAAATATTTAAATGCTGCTTCAATGTCAATATCACATTTTTCTACGATGGATTAATTATTTTTTCAGCCATGGATAGTGTTTTGTTTTATGTCATTTTTTATACTTTCGATAAATTAAGAAAACATATGTTTATATAAATCTTTATTGCTGTCGTTTAATCTTAACTTTCTTTCTTAAAACTAGATAGCGACAATTTTAGAAATTGTTTTCTTGCGTGAAGTCAATTTACATCCGATTCTTGTACACGGCACAGATTAATCTTCCTTTAACTTGTCAATCAAGAAATATATCAGTAATGCAAGATTTCTTGGAATAATATGTTGTTTAGACTTTTCACTTAACATTATTTTAATAAGATTTCGCACGATCGGCTATTAAGATAATTTGGCTTAAGCATCAGTGGAAAATTATAACAACAGCATCTTTAAATTGGTATGTTAAGTGTGGCTGGTACACCTATTCTTGTTAAAATTTAAAAAAAATTCCTTGAATAAACAATTGAGTGCTAACGGATATTTATGTTTAAACGACGTACGGCTTGATTACCTGTTTTCGCAGGGCGTTGAGCTTACGTTTTGACATTTTTTTATTTAATAAGACTATCAAGTACTCCGTTATCTGAGACAGATCTCTTCGGAAACCAGAGTTATTGGCCAATGGTCAGTCAGCTGCATGGTGAGCAATATTGCAGTATCTTATAGCTAGTTTGAGAAAAACAGTTATCTCTGGCAGGTTAATGATAAGAGTCATTACCGTTATAAATTCTGTCGCTGACTTGCAACGAAATTTGTGGAAGCAGATAACACCTAGTTGAAAATTCGAATAGAAGGCAGTAGTCGATGCGAAGTTACGAGGTGCCTGCCTCTTTGTAGGCTGTAACAAATGTGATGCAAAAAGCGACGATGCTCAGCGGAATTCTTCCAACAGATTACATTTATTAAAGGTTACTGCTAGTCTGTGCAACCAGTTGGCCAGTAACAGTTCACGCAACTGCAATTATTATACATAGCTATGCAGAATTAAAAACTTTATACGAAATTCTGGTAGATTGTTTTTATTCTGATATGCTCAGCTGCACTTACTCAAGTGAAAACTAGAATGAGAAGACTTATAATTCTACTTCTTTCGAACATCCTGCAAATAAATCCAATTTCGTACAAACATACATGCATACATAAGGAGAAATCTGACACATTCTTTAAGAGAAATTCCACTGTTTTATAACGCATAAGAACTAAATAACCTGAATAACTATAGAAGATCAACAAGGACACCTGTGGGCGTCAAATGTGTGCAAAACAAGGACGAATATGCTTCAGCGCAGCTAAGGTTGTATCGTTAGTTACCTTTCATCTGAATTAATCCAGAGCAAGTTTGAGGTCATTATGGGCTGGATAACTGAAGATATCTGATGCCGTTTAACTAAATATGGCATTTTAATTAATAAACGTAATTTACTCTAGCAGTTCTACAAATTAAAAGTAATTATTTGTTGAAATTCCCTGAAAAGCATTTTAAGTTTCTAAAATCATACATTTAGGCAAATAATGTTATATTTATCATCTTTGTAAATGGCAAAGCCAAATTTATCTAGTAGCGAATACATCAAAACACGGACGAAGGTCAAGCTCCACATAAACTTTCCTCTAGTAGGCGTGAGGACTTCTAAAATGAAAATACGAAGCCCCTAAAAGATTCTGCCTGTTACATTTAGCGGATTATTCGAGTTGTTCAATTAAGTAACATTTGAATTAGTTTCTTATAATTATATTTAATGATGGGATATTAGCCAAAAAGTAGATGTTTCCTAAACAAATATTTAAAAAAGTAACACAAACTAAACTTTAAAGCGTGTTAGCAAATGCTTATTTTTTCTGCAATATACTGTTACTAAACAGTCTACCTTAATATATTATTAAATATTTTAATTTTACTTATTATGTACCATAAAATTTCTTTCAAGCTGACATATGGCGAACAAATTGGCCTTTTTAAACCTGTGTAGTAATCACATGATTTTGTGAATATGTTTGACACCAATTTACCAACTTTCACATTATTAGTATTATTAATAAATAAAATACCTGAAATTGATATTATTTCTTAATTTTTAAAATGCAGCAGTCAAAATTTGCAAGATTAGTGAAAACAAAATTAACCAATTGAACTGTAATCTGATTTTCAAAATTACTTATTTATGTAATTAGAATCAAGCATACCAAAAGTAAACAAACCACAACACACAAAATCTCGCACGTCAATCGTAATCAACCACAAAACATTGGTACGATTATTGAAAATATGATCGTCTCAGCTAATCAGTTGGAACCCATTGAAATTTAGTTATTTATGATTAACATGATCGCAATTATTCATAGGTATTTTGTCGTAGAATTATAGAAATTAACGTATATTGGTAAGGATCATTTCGTTGTGATAGTTCGCTTTTAAAATATGAATTATTTTACGCTGTATATATTGAATATATAACTGGGCTTGTAATAAATACATTATAGCTATACTTATACGTTTTCTGACTGACAATTTGTAGATGTGCTTTGTACTTAGCACGATGGGTGGTATTTCGATGGGCATCAGCATATTTTTCGCCAGACAGTACGCTTTTCTGTTAATTTCGTCCGGAGTTATGGGTTTGTTCGGCTTCGCGCAGTACAGTTTAGCACTTGAAGCAGCAGCTGAGGCTACGTTTCCTGTCCCGGAGGCCGTCACAACTGGCATATGTGTCATGATTAGTCAATTGTTTTCTATCATTTTGATACCGGTGCTTCAGGGGGCAGCACAACCTTTAGATGATGAAAAGGCTTCAGTATGTGCTGGTTCGCAGGCCTATGTGAGTTCACCTGCATTTGTCTCTTACCTAAACCAACAAAATAACAACATAAACAAAGTCAACCTTAGCGATATTAGAACCAACAGAAATAACAGCAGAAAATGCAGCATGCACAATAACAATAGCAACAACAGCGTACTTATGAGCAACAAATGCGCCAACAATAGGGACAACAAGTAAAATATTAACAACATAGGTAACAACAACCTTAAGAGTAAAAACAAAAACCAAATAACAGTAACAACAGAACAAAATAAAAACTTTATAAACAACAGAAATGCTAACAATTACAACACCAAGAAACACAATTAAACATTGACAGAATTTCTTTATTGCGAACCTGGATTAATTGAATTTACCTGATCTGCGTTTTGACTAACGCAGCTTTCATTGTTCGAGTAATTTTTTTTGGGCAAGATATTTCGGCCTATCTTATCGTAGGCCTTCATCACTTGCTTCATTTGTTTCGTGAAATGCAACTGATGAAGGACTACGGTAAGATAGGCCGAAATATCTTCCCAAAAGAAAATTACTGGAACAATGAAAGCTGCGTTAGTCAAAACGCAGATCAGGTAAACACAATTAAATATTCATTGATTGCGAGGGTGGTGGTAAAAATTCTTTAAATCAAGTTTGCCAGCTTGAAGTAAACACAAATCCATTTTTATTTAACCAGTCGTCAAAAAACATAGCAAAACTAACGTCAGTCACACACAGTATGGCGTTTCGAACTTCCATGATCATTATCAGAGTACGGCGGCAAACTGATTTGCGAGTATCAAACCGAATTGCAAATATATAGAAATCAAATTTGGACTGCACAGAAATTGTGCGGCCGGCATTTCAAGTCAAATACAATGTATGCGGACTACTAGAGGTGAGTGCCGAATATCTAGTTTGCCGTCGTACTCCTATGACTGTCATGGAAGTTGGAAAATCTTCAATGCCTGCGACGGGCGGTAGTTTTCGCTTTAATTTTCATCATCTGGGTAAATAAAATGAGATTGGTGTTTACTTGAAGCTCGCAAACTTTATTTAAAGAATTGTTACCACCACACAAGCAATCATTGATTGCTCAATTGTATTAACAATATATATGTGGCGAAAGTTGCAAAAAGTTAATATTCGAGACTGCATAAAAATTTTGTAGCCTAAGTATACAGTAAAGTACAATGTATGCGAGACTTCTGGAGATGAGACCGCATGTCTAATTTTGCTTTTTATATATATATATATATATATATATATATATATATATATATATATATATATATATATTATACAGTTTAATCATGGCCAGTCAGGTTACCGCCGTAATATGATGATAGTCATGAATAGTCGAAACGCGTCAGTGCTTGAGACTGGCGGTAGTTTCTCTATGTTTTTCGACAACTGGTTTAATACATCGAGATTGGTGTTTACTTCAAGAACAAAAACTTGATTTAAAGAAAAATACAACAAAAAATAAAGCAATACTAAGTTAGCAGCAAAATTAATAACAATGAAAACAATTAAAATAACCGAAGAAAAATAAATAATCAACTGTAACAAAAAATCACAATAAGTAAAGTAAAAGTAATAAATTGAACAGCGACATCATCAACATCAGCAACACCTTCACCACCACCAAGAACAACAAAAATTATAATAAATCAAAAACAATATAACCAACAACGGAAACAGTAAAAACAGAACCAGCACCACTAACCAAACAAAAATATTAACAGGTAAACAGCATCCATAAAACCGCAACTACAGTAGCAACAATGAAAAAAACAGCCATCTATTGTTTACCGTTTTTCGACAATATGTTAAAATTTTATACTATTGTAAATGAAGTTTAATAAAATATGCTTACCAGGATAATGTAATCTTTTGTCATTAAACGCGATGATTTCTTTCTCCTTGTATATTTGGGCTTTTCCGTTCTTAAGAAAAGCAGATATAATGTTACAATTTTAAATAGTGCGCTTTACGTTGAATTTCGATTTTACGCACTATTGCCTTGCGCTCTTTCGCAAAATAGTTTATTCAAATATTTGTGTTCTCGCCTTCGTATGCTTTTATCTAGCACTACATTAATTAATATTTGTGGAATTATAGACTAAGATAATGGAAAATTCGTAAATTTTGATGTTGTTGATGATGTTTGGCAGCTGGGTTATATTGCATAGCTTGTTTCTCTTTCAAGGAACTTCCGAAGACTTTGTATGCAGTTAACTCGATTACTGCTTAGATACATATCCGTGTAGGAAACTGAAGTGCCAAAATGTGCCACATTATTTGACCAATTGTATAGTGGGCGCAGGGCAGAGTACCGGCTAATTGTAATGAGTTGGCAGGACGCATGGAAAGCATGTGTACATAAGATTGAAACATTTTTATGCTGACTTGGGTATATCCTTCTGGACCTATTTAAGATAATTTGTTACAAAGCCCGCAATAGAAAAAATAAAATTGACGTGTTATTGGTTTTATTTCTCAGTATGTCACGTAAATGAATTGTTTATTACGAGTTTATCTAATCAATACTTAATTCATTTCAATAATACCATGGAAGTTATAAGCTAGTGCTATTTGTAACATTACATAATGAATATTAAAAGCAGCAAATTCAAAACAAACAGTGTCCCCCGCACACGCTGTTTTCTAAATGAGAGCATAATTATTGTTTTAAATGCATACACGCATTCCTTTCTCTCTCTCTCACACACACGCGCGTTTCAGAACTAATTTGACTATTTAACTCAGTCTAATGTTGTGAACGGTGAAAAACAAAATTCATTAAAATAATTTTTGGCTTAAATGCTAATACTCTTACCATTTTTCACATTGATTGTTACACGAATACTAACGCTATTATTATGTTTAATATTACAATTATTTAAACTAGTACCAATATTCCAAAATATATCACTACTGTTTACAATTCTTTATTTATTATAAATAATAATAATAATCGCAATCGTCAAAATAATGATTACCATTAGAATTATCCATTTCCGAATCATCATCTTCGGTATCACTGTTGGTATCGGTCTTGTGCACACGTTTTCTCTCATAATCTGAATATATAATTCATTTTGTATTACAGATTTTCTGTGTACATATTAACATTTTTTATATTTCCTATTCATTCTATAGGACTATGCCATCATAAACATAATAATAGTAATAATTGGTACAATACTCTCAGTTATCCAGTTGTTAGCTCTGAAAATTGAATACCGACGGCGTAATGTTTGCGGAACAGAAATTGCAGTCCCTTTCGAGGACACTTTGGTTGATCTGTCGGAGCCTGGAACAGATGCCGAAAGTTCACTTATCCGACCGACTTCGGGAGCAGCAGTAGCTGATGAAGAAGTGCTTCATACGTATGACAACCTGCTGATAAATTGATTCTCAAAAGTGAAGATAAAAGAAATAGATTAAAAATTCTAACTTAAGATTAAATTGTCGACAATATAGTTTATACATTCGATTTTGCGCATGTGTCATTTTATTGTGTTTATTTGTGCGCGTTTTGTTACAGAATGGATAACTAGTTTTGAACGTAACTCAAATAACCATTTGTCAACATAATCAATTAGCTATACAATCATGGATTACAAAGGTGATGAAAAAATCTTTACATCAAGTTTGTGTGTTTAAGATGAATACGAATCTCAATGTTATTTGTGTTAGTTTCGATAGCTGGTTTATACTTGTTCTACTAAGCGAGATGTTTCTTTTCACGCGTGGAATTTCAAGAAAAAATTACGAGCCCCATATGACAAAAATAAAGGTGAATTAACTATACTTATTTTTTGAAAGAATCAAGGATATTCAAAAGAAGTTAATTTCCTTATTGTAAGCTTTTTTATCTCAACGATAATTGACAACAATAGATAGTCTGACAATCTTGTTAACCCATAACGTTGTATTTACCATGTAAAGCTCACAATAAATGTCTGATTAGATGTCTTAAGACAATTGGCGCAATAAAGTAATATAGGCTAACTTTTACAGTTGGATGATATAATTTGGTTATCGATTATGTCAATGTGCTGCCAATAAAATTATTTATAGCCAATGATTTTCCACCGCCTTTGACTTTTGCGGGTCTCTGCATTATACTTCTAGATCGGTAAAATTTTAATTTATTTACATTTCCATGTGCACAGCATGCTATTTTCGTCGATTGATGTGCTCTCCTTGATTCCGTCAATCTGGAGCCTTCCACACATGTAATGTCCATTGAAAAGGTTGTAAACGCAGATTTAGCCGATTCTAGGCTAACGTTTCGACTAATACTCTCTGACCATATGCATAGATTTCATACAAATCTCACAACACTAAAAATTCGAATAATCATAAATGTTGTATCCTCATTCGTGTCAGTTTTGTTTATAATTAATTAACACTTATTACAGTTTTCGTATACCTAAATATCTGACATTTATTAACTACTCATCTATGCTCACCGAAATATTCGAAAATACTCGCATATATATATATATATATATATATATATATATATATATATATGTAACGATGCATTTACATCTCTTTTACGATAATAATAAAGAAATTCCACAATTGTCATTTTAATGCTTACCGAGGGCATCAAAGGCCTAGAGTTGCGTAAATTTTCTCCACTGATGGCCAGACATATCTACAGCCACAGCCATTTACCAAATTTAATTTCCCATTCGCTTTCGGTAATCCTTAGTTCTTGGTCTACCTAATCTCTTCCAATTCAGAATATGTTATACAGAATGGGTTTATTAAATGTTCTAATGTCTGCTGTATTAAGGTACCGTTGTTAGAACAAAATAATTAAGATAAGAGATGAAAACCGAAACAAAAACGCGTACAATGAAACAATGTTGTCGATAGGCTGTGAAAGAAAGTTGTTCGGAGAGAGACAAACAGTTAGGGAGAGGAGTAAAAAGAGCAAAATTTTGGGTTGCACTAAACATGAGGCCTACTTTAACGAATCACCATCCTAAATCTAGAAGTTTTTTTCAAAGATTCGCAAAAGTCAAAGCAGTCGCAGAAGCAGATAAAGACAACGCTGTGTAATCAACTATTTCATTCAAAGTATTCTAAGATTAATGTCTGCTCAATATTAAATGGTAGTAATATCTGTTTATGTGAAAGCTACTATGTGTTAAATTTGCTTCAGCATAAAAAATGTCTTTTAATTTCATTTGTTCTAAATTTCTTTTGCTCGAAGTAAAGCCAATTTTTCAGATTTTCAATCGTGCCTTTCAGCCAATTTATTTTTATGAAACATTCTTTAACAGTCCATCTTTCTGCATCTACAGGTTTACGACGATGTTTGTTTAACTCATGTATTTTGTATTATGTAATTACTCGGTTTTTTAAGGTCTACTTTTTACTAATAAGGTATCGTTTGACTTTTATTTTATGCAAAGTCAATACATTTAAAAATCATATCCAGGCCCAATTTTAGATTGAAATTAAAAAAATCGTTATTTAATTGTTTTTAATTAAATTGTTACCTCATTTTTGAGACAAATACGACTACTTTCAAAATACGTCAGTCATTTTTACATAGTAAACCATTTTTTTTAAAAATTCAGATAAGTGGTTATCTGATCTATACAAAATCGATTTAAATACTAATTGTTACATTCCACGAACCAACGGTTCTTTAATTTTTTATATTCTTTATTAATATATAACTGATTAAGTTTTTATTGTTAGGAAGATCAATAAAATTTTTTATGTGCCCATGCTTCGCGCTTGATTCTAACTATCACCTGACAAACATCCAAATGTTTCTGACATAATGTGTAATCTTCGTATCAAGAAAAGAGTGTACTAGGAAAGCGAAATCCATCAGAACTTTGCGTATGGTGGTGCAAATTTTCTCTTATAATAATCTAACATCGGCAGTTGCAACTCTTGTCCACTATTATGGAAACTGGAGACTAAAATTAATGTGACGGTCTATATGGCTTCATATATGGTTGGGCTATACCGACTGCGTGAAAGCGCTATAACAGTTTTTTATACCAAACTGGCCAAAGAGGATATATCAGACTAACGCAGTCTCATTCCACCAATCAGAACTAGTGATTTAGTGCTCATTTATAGCCTACACGTAACTGTGTATTTTATGGGTTTATAGAAGTAAGGCATCAATTTATTATGATGGTTTCATGTTGTGTAGTATTTCCGGAGGTCTACATATTAACAAAATATTTATTTCTAGAAATCAGTTGAACCCACTGAATCGTCATAGATTCTCTTCAATGAAGCGCGTCGAATTATCTTTTTGTTAGTGGCAATTTCATTGAAATCTTGCTGATACACATGCTTATAACTTGTTAGTCGTCTGACTGATTATTTTTACGCTAGGAACCAGACGTTGTTTCAAATTTTAATAATAGTAGATTGCACATTTAATATAAATTTACAATGGCTTGTTTCTGAAAGCATAATTATCGTGTTTATTCAGTATCCAATAGATCGGTCTGCCTTTATCGATTGACAGAGAAAGATATCGTAGTAATCCATTCATAGTAGGTAATTTAATAAGCCATTATCTGACATAATGTTAATGAAGATAAAATGCCTGTTGTGATTCTAACTTTCAATTATGCTCAATAAACAGCGATTGCTAGATTTTCAGGTCAATTTGCTCTCTATTTGATACGCAAAATTTTCTCAGCCGCCTGTTATAATTTCTTTTCTTCTCTAATCAATCACAAAAAAAATCATTGCCGATAATATTTTAATGTACAATTATTTTTTCTGTCTTTTTGAAGCATTTACTAAAAAATCTGCATGGCGTCAAATTATGCAAGAAGGTTCTATTTCTTTTATCTTTGGTAATAAGCAAATTGAATTTTGTTCCGATTTATTACTTATCTGTTGTTTGTAGATGATACATTTCATAATGAATTGTTAATATAACGACGTTAATTTAAATTTTAAATTATGCTTTTAGAGTAATTTCTTGTTTCTTTGCGCAAAAACATTCATTTGAGTGAATTCATGCAGTATCCTTCTTGCCTAAAATTACCGTGAGTAAAACATTTTTGTATGTAATTTGAGATAACGTTTGCAGGATAAACATTTGATGAATCAGTTCACAGTGATTTTTATTTGATATTATTGACGGTTAAATGTAGTCGGCGTACTGCGAAATTATCCATAATTTAAGCAGCATGTATTCAGGATTATTTTTATTTTCGATTTTGTAGATAAAATAACTATTGTTAATTAATCTCAAACTGCAAAACCTATCTTGAGTAGTAGGTGCTCAGAATTGTTGTAATTCCTAACTTCAAGTAGATTTGGCCTATCTAAAAATCATGTTATTGACATTCCTATCCATGCTTGGTAAATATTATATATAACGAGTTAACTATAAAATTATTTTACTAAAATCTTCTTGTAAGTTGAACCTATTACTGTTTTACTTCGCTTACTTATTGTAGATTGTCCAATAGAAATTTGACTTTGAGATCGGTGTCAGGTCATACAAATGACTCAACAGAATTCGTAAACTTCATGCGTACTTGAGATTATAACTTTTGTCTAGGCTGACTTTGATATATACCTTTGGTCTTTTTTGAACTGACATGTTACAAGGTAAGCCATACCAAATACAAAAATATAAAAATCAAATTGGAGTATAGAAAACCCAATTGTGAGAGGGAAGCATTTATTTTCATCACAATTTATTATAAATTTAATTTAATTATATTTAACTATAGATGTAATACATATATTTTTACATCTATAATACTTAGATATTACATTGGGTTCCGTAGGCGACAAATTATGGTCAGTACTTGAATAGTTAGCAACAATGACAAAAACATTCTACTGAACGAATTACCTTTACTATCTGATGCACAATGATGTATTTTATACGGTCAATATATATATATATACATATATATATATATATATATATATATATATATATATATATAATCACAATTCTACTATTAGCCATTAAAAGGATATATCTATATAATTTGCAAATATATTAACGAAACCGCCTCAGATTGAATAGGCTTATGATTTACTAAATAATTCTTATTTATTGGACACATTTCATTCAATTAAACAAGCAATGGTTGCGCTGGTGTTGGTAAAAGCTCTTTAAATAAAGTTTGCGAGCATGAAGTAAACACCAATCCCATTGTATTTAACCAGTCGTTGAACAACATAACAAAACTACCGTCAGTCACACGTATTTAACTTGTGACTGACAAGAGTATTGCTATATTGTTCAACAGCGGGTTAAATATGGTAGGATTGGTTTTATTTCAAGCTCGCAAACACCATTCAAAACAGGAATCACCTTGACCTGTGACAGAACATTTTGGTTTCGTCCATGAGAGATTGAATAAAAAGGGTACTGGACCATTTGAAGATTTGCATCAACTAACTTATGCAAAATTTAGCATAGGTCAGCCAATCTGCCATAAGCCTTCCTTGTAGTATATATATATATATATATATATATATATATATATATATGTATATATATATATATATATATATATATATATATATATCCATTGTACCCTTCCTGTGTGCAAAAACAAAAAGAAATTTAATCAGATATAAGAAACATTTCTTTCGCATTGTCTTCTCAAATATCTACTAATGAACATATCTTTATATATAAATTGGAAAGCAAATCAAGATAGAAATATGTGAACATAGAGATAGTGTGATATATTAAAAGAATATATATATATATATGTACATATATATATATATATATATGTGAATTTTTACATAAAAATGGACCATATATTTTTAATTTATCAGGAAGATTTCTTATGAACGTAAACGTTTCTGATAATTCTTTTTCTGAATAGGCATTTTATCCTTTAAATTTAAATTTATGCACCTGTATTCTAGATATTATCTGCAGAAAATTGTGTATCAAGCTTTTATTCTCTTTTTTGAAGGATTTTATAGTCAAAATGTAATTAGATTAATACAAAATATTTTGTAAGTTGTCGATAGGAGTAATTATAAAAAATTTGCCTATATAATTTATAACATACTAACGGCGATTGGTGTGTGTCTAAGAGAGAGAGAGGTCTGAATTAAGTATTGTCTAAGACACTTTCTGTTATATAATGCGCCTTTTACCGTGTTTAGGGTATTGCCTTGATTTGCCGACTATTTTTTTTCTTCTGCCTCTGTGATCATGTACCTGCAATCTAGCTCGAATACGAAAGATTTACCTTTGCATCACTATTTAGTCGTTTGACTGGTTCCCAAGTATTTCTCGAAATTTACTGTGTACAACTTGCACATGACTACATTTCATTAATTACATGGTGAAAATGTAATTGAAGACAATTTCGCCATATGTATCTAAATGAGCAGATAGAGATAACGCTCCGTTTACATATAAATTGGCATTATGCCAGCAGTCTGTCTACTTTTATTCTCGTGCAATTTATTTTGTTCCTGCTTAACCTTACTTTGTATTAGTATCGTTAATATTAACGGTATTCTGAAATTTATTTTGTCCTCTTCATTTAAGACATGTTTTTTCGCAATATTTTAATGAAAATGCTGGTATTGTAATAGATACTGCTCATATTTCTTCTTTACAGGTATAATTCAAAATTACTTTGTAATTACATTCGTTATTGCGGGTAGGATTTCTATTATTAAGAATAGGATGTTGGATAATCGAAACATCTCCACGTACTTTACAGTCTGTTTTGTAACGTGTTAAAGTGATTTTTGGTTTTTTGCACTCTGCTTTTGATATGTTATCTGTTTTAGCCCATTTACTCGACGATGCTAAATCCTTGCTACTGAAGTTCAGAAATATTATGATAATGAGTGATTAGGTAGAATGGGAATTGAACTTTTTTTCCAGTTTTGCGACTCATTATATTTGAATAATAAAACGAAACTTTCTATTTTGTAAACTGACTTTTATTTCATGGCTGTTTATCTCCGTGGGTAACGCCAGCATACCTCACCGATATGAAACGAATATTTTCTGTAAGTTTAATCGATTTTAATGCGATTCTTCACACGTTCGTTGACATGTAATTATTTCTAATTCTATAGAATTTCTTATATAAAAATTGTTTAAAATGTATGAACTGTAACATTTATTTATTATCGTTGACTTTATTGGCGGTATACATATATATATATATATATATATATATATATATATATATAATATAAAATCAAATAAATTAAAGTTTGTCTTAAGAGAATTATTTAAAATTTGAATGATTTCTTATTTGGTGACAGTTTTGGACTACAAGCTAAAAATAATTTTGAATCACTGCTGATAGAATCAGAACCTCAGATGGGAGTCGAAGCAATTACTTGGAAGATTTCAGCACAAAAATTTGTAGACTTCTAATGGGTGTTTGATGCAGCAATTTCTTTTTGTGTTACAAATTCTGAAGTTTTCTTCCGCGCAAATATAAAGACAACAAATAGATAAAAATATTGAATATTTAAAAGAGCATTATGAAAATGTTCCGGTGACCTTGCATTGTTATAACTTTAATGTATAAATATTAAAATATAAGTAACCATTTTATAATGCAAATGGGAATGATACTCTGTTAGGAAAGAGTGCGAGAGGGATAAAGGTGTAGAAAAAATAAGAGCAACAAGAAAGAAGGCGATAAAAAGAGAGCTAAAGAAATAAAACAAAAAAAGCGAAGAGAGAGGGGGAATTAGGGAGCACGAGAGACAGAGAGAGTGACACAGAGTAAGTAAGGAGAGAAAGAAACGCGAAAGTGGGTGAAATAAAGGAAGATAGGGTGACAAATAGAGAGTGAGAAAGTGAGAAAGCGTATGGGAGAGGGAGAAATGAAGCAAACTGAAAAAAAGTAAAGTGAATGAGAGAAAGATTTGAGAGGATTACACAGAGCGAGGCATGTAAGTGATTTTTCTTCTTACTTAAAAGTAACTATTATTTAATATTTTAAAGCTTTATTATCTGTCAGTTCATGTATTTTTATACATTTAGAATAGATTTTAACTACGTCATTTTACTCAAAAACAAAAGAAAATTAAACTGCTCTACGGCCAACACAGTTATGAATGTTTTTTATATTTAGGCGGCTGTCTAACGTAAATTTCATTATATTGCTGATTTTCTATACATGATATTATTTCTTGAAGTAGATAGAGGTTTAGTGGTGACGAGTTGGTTTCTTTACTTTTTTCAGTTTTAGTATTCCATGAGTTTCATCTGGGTAATTCGCGGTTATTATATTTGAATTAAATTCGTCTATTAAAGATGAATAAATTTGAATACACGTTGTGTATTTTTAATTATTGAATTTAAAAATAATCTCCACGACTATTATGGACATTATAAAATTTACTTTTAATTGGCATTCCTACATTACGTCATGTGCAATGTGCACCTTGAATTTTGCAGTTTGAGATCAGTAAAATTTCATAAGAAAACTGGTTTTTAATTTGAACTGTGCTTTATTTAATGCTCTAGTTGATCTGCTTTATCGATCGAAACAACGTTATTTGAAAATGATGTTTTGATCGTTCATAATCAAAATCTAGACGAGTCTTGTTTTTTTTCGATAGAAGATATTGGTAATGTATAATTTTTGTGTATTGCTTAGCCTAGTCACATTATATTTTTTTCTATAAGCTTAAATGCGAAATCTTCATTTTGAGCAGGATTTTCTTGCTTAACATGTTTTATTAGATTTCATACATTTCTCATTTTTGGTCAGTATTTTATTATAATATCTGAGCGAAGTATTGCAGTCAATTATTGACAAAACTTTAAGCAATTTGCTTGCCTTGAGATTTAAAGCTTGTTTATTCTTGCGGAAAGGCTGGAGTTTATTGCTAAATGATAAGTAAATTTCCAAAAAATGCCTTAATGCTTAATTTAGTCAGATAATACATGAATGTAAAGGAACAATTTTTCCTTACTTAAATGTAAAACCGGTGACCATATGGGCGTTATTCCGTGGAAAATTTCATTATTGTAATTGGCTTATTTGCATAATAAATATACCTCTAACTTTTTGCTATAGTTCACATTTACTTATTTAGCAGTATTTTCGCCATTAAACGAACAAATAAATTTTTCTAACAGTGGTATATGATGACTTTTATTTCCTACTTTACTTATTCTGTTGCAAACCAAAAAATATTGCCAAAATGTATATCTTAGTTATAGAAAAATACCAGGTTTCTTTTTACCCGGATTGGGATTTATGAGTAAAGTGTATTTCCTTTTAGTTCCATCATTAATTTAAAAGAATCTTTTACTATACTTCGGTTACAATCAGTAACAGTCAACCGTAGTCGTTGAGTTCTCACTGGTTAGATATTTATATCCAGCGGTATTTAATTAGAACTCCTCCTTAACTTTAATCACCCGACTTTTTGACGCATAATCCATTGTCTCATTAAACATAGTACAGGCTACACAGTTTCAGTTACACAGAAAATAATGCACAATTAATCTAAATGTGCTATATAAAGCTAGGCATTTGCCTATACTAGCAATTTAGGTAAAACAACTGTTTATGCCAACTTCGAATGTTATTAATCAATGCAAATTATATTTGGATATCAACATGCGTAGGTCGATAAATCAGACGATTAATAACTAAAATGATGAAATGAATTATAAACGCGTTTCTAATGTCGAATGTTGAATAAGCGTCTCTTATTGTGCAAGATAAAATTTGTGTGATCACAAGATATTAAGTTTTCGAAACTTGCAAAATGTAATTAATAAAATATATTAGCAGCTTATGAAGCGCGGTGGTAAAGAGACTAAAGCTTAATTCATATAATCCAATAAATCATGTTTTACAAATGAGTCTGAACGTGAATTAATGCACTAATTGATTATAAGCACCCATTATTTCCCACAATATATCCTTTGTAATTTTATGTTTGTCTTGCTTTTTAGAAAATATGTAAATATGCCCATTTGTGAATAATTGAGAAGAAAACAATAGTTTTTTCTAATATATGATAAAATTTATTTTTATCTTTGCTTAATGAATCTTATAATTATATGCTATTTTCAATAGTAAACTTTCATGAACTAGAATAAATATTAGGAAATATGGATATTTACATATCATTTCTGGCGTAGGAACAATCTTTATGCCATTTTTCATTAGGTATTGTGTACCTAATTACGATTTAGTTCACATAGGACAAGAAGGATATACAAAAGTCATAATGAACGAACAATTTAACCTATAGTATACACGAGTTTAGTGCTTACTGGTGACTTATTAATAGGTGCCGTTACACCGTCCAATACCCACTATATATATATATATATATATATATATATATATATATATATATATATATATATATATATATATATATATATATATATATATATAGTAAAATATAAGGAAACTGGAAGAATAAATGTTCAATCAGTGATCTAGTTAATTTCATGAAAAACTTTTGAATATGTGACTCCAAAATAGGCGAGTCAGTACGGGATATCAAAACAATGAATTTCGTGATGGGCTTGATTTTAATAAAATTACGAATTGCAACTAAATATGAATACATGTTGTTTTTGTAAATCCAAAAATTGTGGCTGCGATCGATATCGCTTTTTATCACATTTTACGGTAATTATTACATAGTTCAATTAAATAATAATAATAATAATAATAATAATAATAATAATAATAATAATAATAATAATAATAATATATGCAATTTTATATATTTGCTAATGCGTATCTAGTAAAAGATAAGATCAATTGGGAACAGAAAGATATACGAAGGTGGCCATGAATGAAATTTGTAGTCACATGTATACGTACGGTTCCCGCATATTGGCAACTCATTAGTAAGAACCGCTAAGACGCTGTACACCAATTATGTATTGGATTAAGAAATGTGGGATAGATGGACTGTACAATCTTTTATACGTAATGCAGTAATGCAGTTAACTTAACAATAATTCTTTGACAAAGCGACTTCAATGCCAGCTCGCAGTATATAATATATATACTGGCGGTTTGTTTTCAAAAGGTTGTACAATTAGCATTATAATTGTGTACAAAATGCCAGGACAATATATAGTACCAATATAATAGTTTAAAAAACCGAGCCTGTATCCAATACCAATTAAATGGGTTTTGAGATTGGCTAATTCTTATCAAAATTCAGAATTACAACTGCGTTTGAAAATCTGTTACTAGAGGAAATACATGCAATCTGGCCTTGGTGGGAATCAGGTTTCAAAATCCACGCTAATCATGAAATCATTTAACGAAATACATAGAAGTTATATAATTTTGGATTAAACACAGATTATACAACGTCAAACAGGAAACGGGTAACGTACATGCTTAGGCACACAAATGCGTGTATATACACAAACACAAACAAACAATTACCAGTTTATATTCAAATCATGTATGAACTTCTAATTATTTAAATTTGTTTTAAGAATGTTGCATAAAACAGCCTCAGCTTTGCGTTATCACTTTTTGCTCGCTGTTCTGAGGAACACTTAAAAATCCGCTCGATTATGAGTTTGATAAAAAATGATCAGCTATTTCGAAAACATTCTCCCATATGCCATCTGTTCTTATTCTTGAGTGTTCTTGAATTTTTTCGTTGGTAACCAGCTAGTTCGGTTTGCATAGCGTATTGAACAGCAATGGCATTTGTTAAAATAAACAACGTTGGAATGTTTGACTTCGTGGTGCTTGGAATTAATTTTTATGTTTCGCGAGTGCCTTGTAGTTTATTCAAACACCGATTTTGCTTTAGGCACTCGAGAAGTCACTGCTTTTTAATTCTTAATTTAAATATTTCGGATGGCGCATCTACTTTAAAAGATATACTACCATAATTAACGTTTGGTTGAGTACAGTTTCATTGCTTAAATTACTAAAAGATAAAATAACAGTGTAGATGACACATTTCACTCGATTACCACTTTGCTTTTCAGAATACTGGTTAAATTTAATATTTTTGTAAAACCATACTTTAATTTCATATGTTGACCTAAAATATTCTAAAATTTATTTGATCGAAACTTAAGAAACAGGTTAGATAATATGAGATACTTTATAAATAAACCAGTAAATTCGGAAAATTTAAAAAATATCGTGAACACAACACATGTTCAGGAAATAAAAAGTATATAAAAATGTTTTTACTTTACTGCATTATCCATTTAACGTGCTAATCCAAGCAAATTCATTGTCAGATTTTAACTACAAAAGATCTAAACGAGTATAGTGCATTTTTTAAATTTTAGCACCCAATAAGTTAAACGAGATCATGTCCGGCGATTTTCCATGTATTATGTTTGGTAATTAATTATATATCGTATAAATTTTAGATAATAAAATGAATTTACCTGCAAGTAACCAAACTGTAGGCGGAGTAATTGCATGTACAAATAAAATTGAAACAAAGAGTCACTTACATAACCTATAAATTCAGTTGTACATTACATGGGAAATATATATATTCATTGTACCCTTTTTATGTGCAAAAACAAAAAGAAATTTTATCAGATATAAGAAAATTTTCTTTCGCATGGTCTTCTCAAATATCTACTCATGAATATATCTTTATATATAAATTGGAAAGCAAAACAAGATAGAAATACGTGAACAAAGCGAGTGTGAAAAATAGAAACCAATCAAATTGCGTGCGTCACATCCAGTTCAAACTCAATGCTTGTACGTGCTTCTTCTGCTTACATAAATCCGGCTGCAATTTGTTTATCCATAAGGCTTCGTATGTGGCTAGCTCCCTTTTGTTTCTGCATTTAGTAATTACTTTGAATGCTACGTCTGGAGAACATACGTGCGTTGTTTCGATGATGTGTTGCGCAATAGCAGACGTGTATTCACCATTTGATTTAAAACAGGCGTTCAAGTTGCAATGTTCTCTCATTCGAGTAATTAACCGTCTGGTCGATCGGCCTACGTAAGTTGATCGACAACTTGCGCATGTATATTGGTAAATAATATTTGATATCGACATTAACGGCTGTTTCTCTTTAATTACTGGTAAACCTGAAGTTTTGTGTGATTTAATACCGACCGATCTTGATAAGCGTGTACTTAACATATCAAAAGTGCCAATCGATCAGCTAACAATGGAGGCACTATCGATGGGCCGAAATTATGGAATACATCCTTCTAATAAATGCAATGTTGATTTTGAGGCAGCATTTGAATTGTTATTTGAACAAACAGCTGACTTGGAGCCTACCAGTATTGATTATAAAAAAATTGGTTCAAGGCTACACTAGTTGATCAGGCTTCACACTTGAAATCGTCTAAATGTACAGAGCAGCATGCGTTGACACAGCAACATCTAAATGCACTTAGAAATATCAGCAGAAATGCAGACATCAAAATACTACGCGCTGATAAAGGAAAGAGCGCAGTTATA
>JAQBSW010008193.1:0-32500 GCA_029291075.1 Eudiplozoon nipponicum | reverse complement strand
TTTAATGTATGCAAGACTGCCAGAGGTGAGAGCCGAATATCTAAATTTGATTTCCATATATATTCAATGCGGTTTGATCCTCGATAATCAGTTTGCCGTCGTACTCTGATGATGATCATGGAAGGGCGAAACGCGTCAGTGCGTTGCAGCTGGCGGTAGTTTTGTTATGTTGTTCGTAGTCTGGTTAAATACAATGGGGTTGGTGTTTATTTTAATCTCACAAACTTGATTTAAAGCATTGTTACCAGCACATGCGCAATCAATTATTGTTAAATTGTATTTTCTATATATGTATATGTGGCGAAAGCTGCAAACAGTTAATGTTCGTGACTGCATAGAAATTGTGCAGCCGACATTTCCAGTCAAGTTCAATGTATGCAAGACTGCTAGAGGTGAGAGCCGCATATCTAAATTTGATTTCCATATATATTCAATGCGGTTTGATCCTCGATAATCAGTTTGCCGTCGTACTCTGATGATGATCATGGAAGGTCGAAACGCGTCAGTGCGTTGCAGCTGGCGGTAGTTTTGTTATGTTGTTCGTAGGCTGGTTAAATACAATGGGGTTGGTGTTTATTTCAAGCTCGCAAACTTGATTTAAAGCATTGTTACCACCACCCGCGCAATCAATTATTGTTAAATTGTATTGTCTATATATGTTTATTTGGCGAAAGCTGCATACATTTAATGTTCGTGACTGCATAGAAATTGTGCAGCCGACATTTCCAGTCAAGTTCAATGTATGCAAGATTGCTAGAGGTGAGAGCCGCATATCTAAATTTGATTTCCATTTATATTCAATGCGGTTTGATCCTCAATAATCAGTTTGCCGTCGTACTCTGATGATGATCATGGAAGGTCGAAACGCGTCAGTGCGTTGAAGCTGGCGGTAGTTTTAGCATGTTTTTCGTAGTCTAATTAAATACAATGGGGTTGGTGTTTATTTCAAGCTCGCAAACTTGATTTAAAGCATTGTTACCAGCACCCGCGCAATCAATTATTGTTAAATTGTATTGTCTATATATGTATATGTGGCGAAAGCTGCAAACAGTTAATGTTCGTGACTGCATAGAAATTGTGCAGCGGACATTTCCAGTCAAGTTTAATGTATGCAAGACTGCCAGAGGTGAGAGCCGAATATCTAAATTTGATTTCCATATATATTCAATGCGGTTTGATCCTCGAGAATCAATTTGCCGTCGTACACTGATGATGATCATGGAAGGGCGAAACGCTTCAGTGCGTTGCAGCTGGCGACAGTTTTGTTATGTTGTTCGTAGGTTGGTTAAATACAATGGGGTTGGTGTTTATTTTAGCTCGCAAACTTGATTTAAAGCATTGTTACCAGGACATGCGCAATCAATTATTGTTAAATTGTATTGTCTATATATGTATATGTGGCGAAAGCTGCAAACAGTTAATGTTCGTGACTGCATAGAAATTGTGCAGCGGACATTTCCAGTCAAGTTCAATGTATGCAAGACTGCTAGAGGTGAGAGCCGCATATCTAAATTTGATTTCCATATATATTCAATGCGGTTTGATCCTCGATAATCAGTTTGCCGTCGTACTCTGATGATGATCATGGAAGAGCGAAACTCTTCAGTGCGTTGCAGCTGGCGGTAGTTTAGTTATGTTGGTCGTAGTCTGGTTAAGTACAATGGCGTTGTTGTTTATTTCAAGGTCGCAAACTTGATTTAAAGCATTGTTACCACCACACGCGCAATCCATTTTTGTTAAATTGTATTGTCTATATATGTATATGTGGCGAAAGCTGCAAACTGTTAATGTTCGTGACTGCATAGAAATTGTGCAGCCGACATTTCCAGTCAAGTTCAATGTATGCAAGACTGCTAGAAGTGAGAGCCGCATATCTAAATTTGATTTCCATATATATTCAATGCGGTTTAAACTTCGATAATCAGTTTGCCGTCGTACTCTGATGATGATCATGGAAGGTCGAAACGCGTCAGTGCGTTGCAGCTGGCGATAGTTTTGTTATGTTGTTCGTAGGCTGGTTAAATACAATGGGGTTGGTGTTTATTTTAATCTCGCAAACTTGATTTAAAGCATTGTTACCAGCACATGCGCAATCAATTATTGTTAAATTGTATTGTCTATATATGTTTATTTGGCGAAAGCTGCATACATTTAATGTTCGTGACTGCATAGAAATTGTGCAGCCGACATTTCCAGTCAAGTTCAATGTATGCAAGATTGCTAGATGTGAGAACCGCATATCTAAATTTGATTTCCATTTATATTCAATGCGGTTTGATCCTCGATAGTCAGTTTGCCGTCGTACTCTGATTATCATCATGAAAGCTCGAAACGCGTCATCGCGTTGCAGCTGGCGATAGTTATGTTATGTTGTTCGTAGGCTGGTTAAATACAATGGGGTTGGTGTTTATTTCATGCTCGCAAACTTGATTTCAAGCATTGTTACCACCACCCGCGCAATCAATTATTGTTAAACTAAATTTGATTAGTAATTTTATTCTATAGAATAAGTCAAATTATATCTGAAGAATAATAATACCAAGAACGAGTAGTTCTCTGCAGACAAACCAGTCAGGTTACGAGAAACGCGGAATATGAGATATGCGCAACAAATTCCCTAAAACTACCCAATCTGAAATATCTACTCGACGAAGTGAGTAAACAGCTATGACCAACTGGCTATATTCTTAATTATACTTTTTTTGTTATAAAAGCAAATTAACTTATATGCTCTTAATAAATGCGAATGCGTTGTGAGGATATAATAGTACTGACCAGTTTAAGCTTCAGATTGTGGGCGCTTCTTTTGAGAACAGCCCATTCGTAGTTAACACTGATTAAAACTCAGAGCTAGGTAAAATCCAGAATGTTGTGTGCAAAATAAGGCTGCAGCATGCCGGACGAGGAGGAGAGGTATGAATGTATAAGCGATCGATAAATCAATAACTCGTCACAGTAATTCAGAATACTAGTTAAGATTGCCCAATTAAAATGCCAGTCTCACAAATGAATTGAATTACTCAACCAATTTGCTGCACCGTATATTCCGGTATAACGTTCAATCCTCGATTATATTAGTAGTTTTCGTTTAGGCTTTTTTTTATTTCAGATGGATATACTTGGGTATAGCTTTCGGTCGTAAGGTCCAAAAAGTTGTCTGTCAATCCTGACTACCAAACGCACACCATAACAGATAGAAATATAAACGCATTTTACGAACTATTATGACTTGTAGGTATGTATTAGGTGTTGCAAACCTAGTAACTAATTAGTTCAGTTATGACCAGACGGATACACCAAAGACAGCATGAACGGAAATTATAATCCAATAAACATTCGTATCGTGCTTATTGGCGACTCATCAGTAGGGGCCGGTATTACGCCATTTAAGCACTATATATTTTGGTGAGGAATGTGGGATAATAGGATGCTACAATCTCATAGATGAATGTGAAAGCCTGCAGTAGTTAAGCTAACATTGTATAAAGTCTCGACAATGTGACTTCAACGCTAATTCACACTATATAATATATATACCGTGTCTGTAAAGGATACTAACACTCTGGCTATCGTGTTAGTAACAGATACCAAAATTATAGTACCAAAAAGGTACATGTTTCTAACACTATGGTTTCCGAGCTGGTACATGTTACCAACATGATGGATATCAATTTATTCCATAGTTCACCGAAATTGAGATATGCAACTATTTTCGAACACCTGTTACTCCAGTAAATCCATACACTCTAGCCTTGATTGATATCAGTTATCACATTTCGCGGTGAGTATGACATCATTCAGTTCAATATATAACAGGTAAATACTGTTTGTTACGGAGAATTGATATATATGCAAGTATGTATTAGGTGTTGCAAACCTAGTAACAAATTATCTCAGTTGTGTCCAGAAGGATAAACTAAAGACATCATGGACAGAAAGTATAATCTCATGCACATTCGTTTTGTGCTTAATGGCGACTCATCAGTAGGAGCCGGCTATAGGTTTACTCATTCGTCTAGGAGAATTTAGCATCATATTATCCCACATTCCTCACGCAAATATATCGTGGTTAAAGGGCGTAATACCAGCTACTACTGATGAGTCGCCAGTACGTACGAAACGAATGTGCATGAGATTAATCTTTCCGTTCATGCTGTCTTTGTTTTATCCTTCTGGTCAAAACTGATCTAATTTTTTACTAGGTTCGCAACACCTAAAACATACTTGCATATATATTAGCTCTCCGCAACGAACAGTATATAACTGTTATATATTGAATTCAATGATGTCATGCTTACCGCGAAATGTCATAACTAATATCGATCAAGGCCAGAGTGTATGGATTTACCGGAGTAACAGGTGTTCAGAAATAGTTGTAATTCTCAAATTCGGTGTACTATAGCATACATTGATATCCTTCATGTTAGTACAATGTATCGACTTGGAAAACATAGTGATAGTAACATGTACCTTTTCGGTACAATAATGTTGGTAGCGGTTACTAACACAATAGTCATAGTGTTAGTATCCTTACAGACTCGGTATATATATATATATATATATATATATATATATATATATATATATATATATATATATATATATATATATTACATGGAGTGAGTTAGCGTTGAAGTCGCTTTGTCGAGGCTATACGAAGTTAGCTACTCTACTACAGGTTTAAACATTAGTCTAGGAGATTCTATCGTCCTATTATCCCACATTCTTCACCCAAATATATAATGGTTAAAGGGCTTAATACCGGCTCCTACTGATGTGTCGCCAGTAGGCATGAAACGAATGTGCATGAGATTATACTTTCCGTTCATACTGTCTTTGTTTTATCCCTCTGGTCACAACTGAACTAATTTGTTACTAGGTTCGCAACACCTAATACATACTTGCATATATATTAGCTCTCCGTAACAAGCAGTAATTATCTATTATGACTTGTGATTGTTTTTAAGTGACGGATAGACTTTGGCAATTAAATCCACCTTAAAGTTCATTTAACCCAATTCATGCAATATTACATATTTTCCTTTCGTTTTCGATTAAAATTAAATACCTATATATTATCTGGTTTACCTAGGGATAATTTGTAAAACTTTATACGACATTTGAAGTGACATATGGAATTTATTATATTTAAAAATTAAAATTTTGATTGAAGAATAAATGCCATAGTTCATGTAAAAATTATTGATTTAATTCTCAGTAAATAAAATGAGGCGAGTTAAGTATTAACGTATATATATATATATATATATATATATATATATATATATATATATATATATATATATATATATATATATATATATATATATATATATATATATATATATATATATATATATATAGTCAGTATATACTAAAGGTTGCGTAAGTCATGAAATGTAATTTATTATTAGGCACTCATCAAGTTATTGCAAGCATTGCCGCGTCCAGGGCTCAAACGGAGAAACTTTTACTTCAGAATCTTGCAACTTAACCCGCGAAATATCTGAAATTTTAACATACCGTACCAATTAAAGTTTTTAGCCTAACTTTCATTCATGTAGAGACTATTTGGTGTCGCTTTCGTTTTATAGTTCCACATTATCACCGCCGATCTATCATTATTAATCAGACTATTTCATTTTGGAAAGTGATATTGAATTAAGAAAATCGGTTAGAAAACTATCCTATAAATTTTGTCAGTATAAACATGCAAAAAATATTTATTTACGGTAAATATTTCATCAAATTCTTTTATCAAATCTAAACGTCGTGAAGATTAGCTCGAGCTATTTTGAATTCACCTGACAAGGAATTAGCAAAAATAATTATATAATACTGTTTGGATCCCAAACGTCAACAAAAGTTGGCTCCTAATCGTCATTTTTAGGTTGTCGTCAACAATAAGAACCTCAATTGCGTACTCGATACGTTGCGGAAATATGAACTGCGGCCCTAATCTTTTTTAAATGTTTATCAACATACTTGTTTGTATTTCAATGCATTATCTTTACAAATGGGCGTATTGTTTTTATATTAAATCTTAATTTCAAACATAAAGATTAACATGAGGCACTGGCTGTGGTTAATTGTGTTTAATTGAATACTTGGAGTGATAAACCCCATTGAAATAAAACTTGTTACACTAAAAATCTTAAATAGATTTATGCGATTATAAATGAAATTTAAAATAAACGGATTCTAGTAAGTACATTACGTGTTTCCAACAATGACAACACCATTCAACTTTATAATTTTTCCTTGCTATATATATATATATATATATATATATATATATATATATATATATATATATATATATATATAATCATATCCTACCATAAAAATACAATCAAATGTCTATTTTATATACAAATTTCGATGATATACATAAATTAAATCTTGCAAGTTCAAGGACTATGGTGTCTGTTTCATGATGCTCTTTCAAGGATGAATAATTTGAACTCAACAACAAAATGTTACTAAAAAGGATGCACGTGAAGTAGAGATTCCACCAAATACGTAAGGCAGTGTTTACGTGAAAATTGAATGCAGTGCGAAAATTTGATGGAAAACTTGAAGAGTTTATGGCTTTGATTAAAATGAAATCGCGTTCAAATGCCTAATCCTGCAATTCTGGTTACATCTTCATGAGTGCTCTGTAAGGAGACACCAAATTAAGAAGTGCGTATGTACAAATATATATGAACATAAACATAATTAAAAACTACCATATTACTTCTATTCAATATTTTAAATTTAGCAATAAAATGTTCTTTCTATATTTTCCTGCTGGTTGACTTAAAAATAAAAAAATCGGAAATATTTGTACAAAACATTTTTTATTGACAAAATCTAATTTTTATTCGTAAAAATTCAAGGTTATTGTTATAATATTTAAAGGACTGTTTTCTAAACATATTACGAAATGAAGAAAAAATATTTTAAATGGTTGCACCGAGTTAAAATTTAACTTAAATTTCATTCCAATGTTAAATAAATGAAATTTACATTTCAACACAAAAAGCCGTAAATTGTTTACACAAAGCCATGTCAGTTCAATGGTAAATCTGAATTAGAATTAAAGAGAAGAGCCCTTATTCATTCTAATCAACATATTTATTCAAAAAGGGTAATAATTTTAAACCTAATTGCATTTTAATTTTAGCTATCTAGTTAAGCAAACCATTAACGAAATCGAAAAAAATGTTCTAGTGTTGAGACATATTAAGATAAAAATCGAAATTTTATCGAAAATAATTTGATAAAGTGAATTTTTTTTTAAATGGAAACAATCTCAGTTTTCTTATTCAGATTTCACTTATTCCTCTATTATATGATAAGGCTTAAACCAACAAACACATTAAAATTCAAATATGTTCTACAATGGCCTGTTGGCCTTAATGCATTATTCAATTCATAAAGACAATTTAATTAGACGTTGTCTTATGTAAAATGATTGTCAGTTTTAAAATTAGCAAAATGCTTAAAACTACTTGCTAAAATTAGATTTTATCTTGAATACCGCTGTAAATTTAAACTAAGTGTATTTATGTAAATATGCCGCCGGAGAAGAAATTCATTCATCCTCTTTACCACGTTTAATAATTGTGACGAATTTGTCGTAATCCAGTTTTCCACCGCTAATTGGGGCCTCTTTCCATGTTTGGTTTATCTAAAATTAAAATAAAAGTACATAATATTTTAGAGAAATTATTTTTCAATTTAGAATGTAATATATTAATCGTATCAATTTATAAAATTTGAGAGTATCACATTCAAAAAGCCATGGATATTAATTAAAGTCATCCTTTAGTCCATTTATACAAAGTTTTTGTCTATACTGCACCAAATTGGTCAACTTTTGAATTGTGTTTGTAATTAATATAAGCAAAGCAATGTTAACATTAAGTTAACAAAGTTATGTTCAACACTTCTTTCGTATTTACCCACTCGTTTGTGAAAAGTATGTTATATATATATATATATATATATATATATATATATATATATATATATATATATATATATATATATATATATATATTTATATCGTACATTTGCTAAATAGATTTAGCTGTTTTAAGTTGCATAAAACTCCAATTTATTATAATCATATTAATAATATTTTTTTTAAATCACAGCCGATAAAGTTCTTTCTTGTTTACCGTCGTTATAATATATCAATCATATTATTGTAATTAAATTTTATTGCTTTGTACGAATGCTTTCCTATATGCCTTAGTACACAATCTGGCCCTGTTCGAATCATCATCTTATTTTCATTATTAAAGTAGTATGATTTCAAATATCATTGTAAGAAAGAGTAGTTTTTAAGTTAGTTTAATAAATTATCAATGAAAAGTTGTTAATTTGTACCCGTATAATATTTACCTCTTCTGGCGTAAAAATATCTCCAACAGTGGAAAGTAGTTCCTTTACACTAAAATGAATAAAAATAATAAAATTTAAATTGTGCTATGGTTTGCATAATATTTTTCTGTCGTTAAAATTATTTAAAAATCTTAGCTATGGAAACGTTTGTTAAAAGCTATAAAATGACATTTATTTAACAGGACTAATAAGTGAAATACATAATATGAAAAGGCTGATTAAATTTGTAATACAGAAATTGAAGGTTGTAATTTTGAACCATTACTAAAATCAATTTACTGGATTTTATCCAACTGCATTAAGTGCTACTAACCCCAAAAATTAACTTGAACTTTAATTAATCACCTTAAATACACATTCATGCATGTATTTTCTTTTATGAATAATGTTCTTTTGATTTGCTTGAATTAATAGCAGTGTAATTAAATACATTGCAGAGTAAGTTAACTGTTCATTCATGTTTATTTATAAGTAGACTAGGGCCCTTCTTTAAATAAAATGTGTATGATCCTTTATCAGTTGCCTGAAAGGCATGCATAGCACGACAATTTGTTATTATAAGAAAGGTAAAACACTGAAATGTGTAATTCATAGTAACATTAAATATTTTAACTTACTAGGCTTCATCTAGTACGCGTTTGTTTTCTGGATCAAACATTGCGAAGGCGTTACGCAGCGAATCTTCCGGGTCAGTACCTTTTGAGCATACATAAATGTAAATACAATTTATACTTTTATATGATTAAACTAAAATTGGGTAGTGCGGAAGGTGATAACAATTATTGAAATCAAGGTAACTATCCCGAGCACTGTCTGCGACAACGGATGACACCTAGGCCGATTACATAGTACCGCTTTCGCTCCATCTTGTCAACTGATGTTAATGGTAGCTGGGTGCCTCAGAAGTAAGTGTTAAAAGTTTCGAAGTGAGCGCGCCTAGATTTGAGCCCTGGCTGCAGCAAATTCTGGACAGTACGTGAAAAGTTCCTAATAAGGACTAAACCGATGTACTGGATGAATTGCTTTTTCTACATTATACAATGTTTAGCCTATACTGACATATGTATGCATATAATGGGTCAAATTTTTACATTACGATTGCAAACTTGATTTAAATAATATAAATTAAACTATCAATAAACTTACTCTATATCCCTAAAAGTTTTCGGTATTATGTTATCTATAATTAAAATGTACTTACCAAATTTTGTATTCGGTTAGTTTATGGAATGGTAAATATATATTTATTTATCAAATAGGAACATGCATGATTTTGAAACATTAGATTAATCTCTAGAAAATTATAATACATTATATTATTGAAATTGGTAATAACCATAAATTAAACATGAATAAATACAGCAGTAACTTCCCAGTAAACATGCCAAACACCTTTATAAATTTAGTCAAGGAATCTGCCATAATCTGAAATTTAGCAAAATACATGTTGCCGTCAAACTTTACAGAACTGACAATAGATTAAATTTAGTGAGTTTTACTCGAAGTCCTACCGGCGTGCATTCTTTTACTTTTCTGTGCTATTGAATAGGTAGAATGGGATTTGCACTGCAAACCTTCTTAAGATTTCTTTGGCTAATTTGGTAAAAAGGGACGGTGCAACTACTTGGGGCATTACATTTATAGAAACTTTAAAGTTAAATTCAAATAGGTGGTACAGGCATAAGTCATTGGCAGTTTTAATTATTGTATTTGCTTTGATTAATGAATAAAACTTTCTGGCGTATAGTATTTTAAACACGGAGTTATTTACTAGACTATAGTTATTTTCACCAATTGCATTGTGGAATCATAATCAGATATATATTTAGTTATTTATTTTTAATTATATTTTAGCCTATACTTTATTATGTTTCCTTTTTCTTCCAATTTCAATTTTATTTATTTTTTATGTCCTCATATGAAGAAAAATTAAGCTGTATTTAAATAAATTTCTTGTTAATTCTTAACTAATTAAAAAGTATTTTTTAATAACCTCATAATAATTTAATCAATAAATATTTTACATAAAGAAGAATATCGGTCTGCTATACCTAATTTCTAAACTATAAATCGGTATGCTTACAGCAGATCTGAGTTTGAATTAAACTCAAAGTTAAACGTATGAACAAAATTGAAAAATACCTAGTGAATTGCAATAGATATAAATACAAAAATGTTTGTCTATATAAATAAGTTGAACGAGGCCGTGTTCTCTTTCATTAGTTAGTTAGTATTGATCATCGAAAGAATAATAATCTCATAATTAAACTTTCATCGAATGGTTTAATGTCCGTGACTGCATAGAAATTGTGCAGCCGCAATTTCCAGCGAAGTGCAATACATGCGAAATCATTAAAGGCGAACTCCACATATCTGATTTTCCGTACTCTCTATATATTTCAGTTTAATCCTCGTTACTAGCTCTTCCATTGTGCTCCGTTGATGATCACAGAAAGTCGAAACGTTTCAGCTCTTAGTTATTTTGCTACATTGTATGATTGGTTAGATATAATGTGATTGGTGTTTATTTACAGCTCACTAATTTGATTATAGAAAATGTTACGACCACTCGCGCAATCAATGATTACTTCATTATATAACTTATATTCTCTTCATGAACTAAGAGATGCAATAATAGTAGTTTTTGTTACACACAATGAATAATGCGAACTAAACCTTATGTATTATTTGTTTACCAGGCTTTAACTGTTTCTTGCAGATGCAAGCGTATGGTTATCAGGGTTGAAAGACGATACAGACTTCAAAGTCTTTGCTGTAGTGGCGGCGTTTTGTCACGAGCAAAATTCGTTAGGTCTATTTTTATCACGAACTAAACCATTTATCAGCTGATAAAATTATTGGCTGTATCTATGCTAAGTTTCGGTCTAGTCAATTACTAAATGAATGATAGTATCCTCTTTTTAAGGTATACAGATTCCTAGATAGTGATGCTTTATTAACTTCCAGGTGTGCATCGGCCTAATGCCACAGCTTCCATTCCAAAATATGTATGAATTTATATTTTAAGAACAAAATATATTTATAAAGATAAATTTTAAAATGTATTCCGAAGACTCACCACAAAGTTTTCCTGAAAACAAATTGATAAACATAGTAAAGTTCAGCGGGCCTGGAGATTCATCCAACATAGCTTTCAATTCAGCGTCACTTGGTGTACGACCTAAAACGTAAAAGAATATTTTATTCTGTAACAATACATTGACATGAGCCCGAATATTTCGGAATAAGTCAAATTTATTTGACCATGGAAAAATCCAAGATTGCTTGGTATTTAGTATGTATAAATTAGGCTTATTTGCTGACAAAATCCTATACCTATTTTAACACGGATGTAAACCGTATAATCTAAAGGACAGACTATCATAGGTATAGGCAAAAGTGCATTACTGCACGAGAGAATGCATTCACGTATGCTTGAATAGAAGCATATATAAATACATTTAATAAGACATAAAAAGTAGCATACATAAAGACAGATAAATGCACACAAATACTTACAGACATACATATATAAATGCATAAATACATACTTACATACATGCGTTCATACGTACTTACATACATACATACACACAAAAATATACACATACATACATACATGCATACATTTATACATACATACATACATACATACATACATACATACATACATACATACATACATACATACATACATACATACATACATACATACATACATACATACATACATACATACATACATACATACATACATACATACATACATACATACATACATACAAACATATATACATACATACATACATACATACATACATACATACATACATACATACATACATACATACATACATACATACATACATACATACATACATACATACATACATACATACATACATACATACATACATACATACATACATACATAAATACATAAATACATACATGCATACATAATACATACATACATACATACATACATACATACACACACACATACATACATACATACTTAAACACATACATACATGCATAGATGCCTACATACTCACAAACATACACACATGTATACATATAAACTTACATATATACATAAATACATTTGTGTATATATAAATACAAACATGCATACATTCATAAAACGTATATTCATGTATGCATGCTCGTCTATTTGAGTACATTCGCAGAAAATTACACTCATCTATAAATAAATTTCTAACAGCATTAATGCAAATATTAATATATATACGAATTGTTCTGCAGAAACGTGGTCAAAACAAAGATTGTGGAAGAAAATTCATCTACTACACTATGGTTTTATCCTTATTACTATTGATTACTAAATACGAGATTAAATACGTGTATTTTTATAGCATTTTCATTCTCTCGTTTTCGCAATACCCGTTATTGTGTTAATCTACATTAAAAACTCAATTTTATGGCTACTTTTTTAATGATTTTCATTTCATAAGTAAGATGTTGCGTAATTTATTCTATTAGAATTGGCAGACTTGTTATACTTGACAATACAACATAGTCTAATGTACATGAACGACAGTACGTCGTTAATTTGGAAAAAAATGTTTTATACACCGGCTCAATCATTTATAAATGACATGACATTGCTGGAGTACTAACGAATATTTAAACATTTTTTGAAAGCAACATCATCAAAAAAATTTCTTCAGGATAAAAGATGGTTTTTGTTTATTTAACAAACATTGATATAAGTAGATAAATTAGTATTTATCGAAATCCAATCGTTTAGTATGTATTTCGATATTTTTAACTTTTTTAAAGGAAAAGGTAGGTAGAATGTCGTAAAGATTAAGGTAAACACATTTTAAAATTTGCATTAAAATCCAAGCAAAAATAATTACTTGAAATTTTTAACTTTACACATGTGAATGTGTCAATTTTTTTATTAGACTGGCTCTTTAACCGTTGTTTAAGCATATAAATGTCAATATTCCAATATTCACTTCCGATCACATTATTCGCGTTTTGGATTAACCAACCGAAAACAAGAGTTAATATTGTAATGTCAAACGAGAGAATGGACTGGTTATCTGTGTTTCAAAATAACGTCAGTGCTTCCAGCTGAGAAAGTTTGGTTTGTCTAAAAAAATTTTATTAAAAATTCAATTTTTAAGCCATCATTGAGTTTCTAGGCAATTTAAATACTATTGTGAACAAAAACTGCATTAAATGTGAATATTCCAATATTCATTTCCGATCACATTATTCGCGTTTTGGTTTAATCAACCGAAAAAACGAGTTAATATTGTAATGTCTAAAGAGAGAATGGACTGGTTATCTGTGTTTCAAAATCACATCAGTGCTTCCAACTGAGAAAGTTTGGTTTGTCTAAAAAAATTTTATTGCAAATTCTATTTCTAAGCGAACATTGAGTTTCTGGGCAATTTAAATACTATTGTGCAAAAAACTGCATAAAAAAAATTAGATCATCTTTCTTTATCTGAAAACTAATGTTAAATTTGTAATTTAAATAATTCTAGTCTATTTACTGAAAGTCACCAGTATATATATATATATATATATATATATATATATATATATATATATATATATATATATGAAATTTTGACATATAAATTAAAGCTTTTTATCTAGTTCGTTTACTCTTATCAAAAATTAACAAAGTAATTTATGAAACTGCACAAATTTATACCTACCGAAAGAGGCGTACATGTCCTTAAGGTCCTCAATATCAATGAAACCATCGCGGTTCTGATCAATGAGACTGAATGCCTATGAATGTAAGGCAAAAAAACATCGTTATATATCATTCAATTCGTCGAAGATATTCACTAAATAAAATTGTGGCGTACAATTTTTAAAAAGTTACAGTTTGAAAGTTAAAATGCAGCACTTTATAAATTTTAATCTATTTGTTTTACAAATGCCAATTTTGATGCACGAATTTGTAACACTCTGAAACAGTACGGAAATGAAGATGAACGTAAAATTTAGATTATTCTCACGGTGCTTACATTATGATAAGTAACCACATTTTGTATCAAGCAATCTAATATTAGGATTACACAAAATCCATGAAGTTGTTTCAATTCAAGTTCACCTTTTAGACTGAAGAACTAGGTCTAAATTTTAGGTGAAGTCTATTTTCCTAATTATGATTCAAGCATCAGAGAACACATTTTATATTCTCAAGTAATTGTAACATAAAAAATTATTTACAGGAGACTGTGAAGAACATTTCCTGATATATTTTCGTTTAAAATACTGCGTGTGAAATGATAAGGTTTGTGTGATTGCTGTGATAATTTAATAGTTGATTTTCACTTATCGATTTTCTGGATAAACAAGCAAGTTATTTAACTAAACTATATTTTTATATATTCTGACTCTAATTAGAGCGGTGGTGAATGGAACAAATGATATTATTTATCTAAATATGAACAAACAAACCATGGCTAAATCAGCATGAAAACTCGAAAATATTTATCAATTAAATTATATCAGGTAAAAACACCAATCGCGAAAAAAGGAATGGATGTAAGACGTTCACAAATGAAAAATTTAGTTGATAAAATTTTAATATTGGCGGAAGTTTATTGTCTGTAGCATGTTTAATTTGACATCTAGAAGTTAATTTTATTAAGTTTATTAATTTTTCTTATTTATAACTAAAGCTTTCTTCAGCTTTCCATTGCAAAGTTGAAATTGACAATATTTGGGTACTTTATATTAAAATTTAAAGAAATTTTTAACGTTATCCTGTTCTCAACTTTAGACAAATTTATATAAAGTGATTGGTGTGTATACTAAGCTCATAAACTTGATTGAAATCAATTTTGACATCGCCCGGGCAATCAAATGTCGTTAAATCCAACTAACTTATCGAATTTCTGTGCTTTACATTAATTACGTTCGATGAAATGTTGAGAGTAAAATTTCTACGTTGTCCGAATTTGGCTTATGCTGGAAAACAGTTTTCATCCTCATGCACTAATGTGCTTCACATTTCATCTGCTCATTTTTTTAATAAAAATGTATCAGTTATGAATCTAATCATCTTTGATGATGTTAAAATGCATAAATTACATGTCAGCAGATACTAACTTCCAATAATCCACGTATAATGGACAAATTTATTGTGAGCGTAAAATTTTTAATGGCATCAAAAAATTAATTTTAATTTTTCTGTATAAATAATTTAGGAGAATATTTTTTATATGATCAAAAAATAACTACAAGTGAGATAACTTAGTAAAATTGAATTAATTAATTTCACTTCAGCATTTGTAAATTTATGTTGAGAATATAACTGTGGTGAAATGATGAATTTCATTACCTTTCTTACGTCATTTTACGTTCGTTCAAAAAATCTACGTGTGTGGTTTTTGTTATTCTGTAAAACTATAGCTTGTCGTATGGAGGCAAGCACGAGTCGACATATTTGTAGAGCAGTTTCATTGCACATGCCAAAATCACATTGTTGTCATTTTCCGTTACGAAAGAAATTTTTCAACATGATTAAGATTTAAAAATAGTTCATTTGATAATTAAAAATTAAAAACTCAAGCATCTGGTGATTTGCTTACCTCCTTGAATTCTTGAATTTGTGTCTGCGACAACTTGCCAAACACATTAGAGGTAGCACGTTTGGCACGTTGAGCTCCACTGCCGCCGTCAGCGCTGGTATTCGCGGCATCATCAGCTGGAGGAGGTGCCTCGTCTTTCTTCTCCGCCTTACTTTCAACCTTCTTCTCGGACTTCTTCTCCACTTTTTTCTACAGACGTCAGAAAATTAATGCAATAATACGTCATTTTCGGCTTTTATTCAAAATAAGTAATTCTCTAAAACATTTGTACACACAGAGTACAATAAAATCCCACACACATTTTAATTTTCCATAATTATCGCTTAAAAGGATTCAATATCGAACCACTCTGGTTCTATTCAATTTATGATGATGACTAACCAATTCAATTGAAATATTGCATACTCAGTGACACTAGCGATCATTTATTATGCTCAATAATTCTTTCAGTCGGTTTCGTGATTTAAAATTTTGAATTGAAGAATAAATCGAGTATTAAAGCATAAATATACTATAAAGAAGCTATATGCCGCTTAGTTTAAATGTGCAATTTCTAGCAATAACTCAACTCGACTTGAATGTCTGGTACTACATGTAGTAAAGTTTGAAAATAATGTTCATGATGCAAAAAAATGTGGAAAGATAAGCCTACGTTCTGAGACACGAACAAACACGCATTTTTACAGGCGCAAAAAATTTCACCAGTTTGTTTTTAATTAATGAACAAACCTGAAATGTTTATTTAACTGCCGCAGAGCGTAACTCCTTGCGGTTTTTTACTTTGAAAAACACATGTAAATAATCTATGTTCTGAGTGTGGTTTTATAGCCTATTTCGAAATGGCCTATAAAAACTAGATATTGTAGTCAAGTTGAGTTCTAGTGAGAAGAAAATGAACTGTGTTTACCTTTGGTGCATATACCTGCTTGAAAGACACCTTATGCTTCAATATATGATTTATTTTCAATTCAAATATCAGTTAATTTATTAATTTTTCAAACATAAATTCAAGCAAACCATAGTTGCGTTCAGAAGCAAACAGTCCTGAGTTGATCACCACTTAGGCCGAAAAACATAGAATTGCGGGAAACTGGCACAGTTTTAAATACTACGACAGTATTGGGTTAATAGATTGTTTGTAAAGCGTTACAGAAGAGCAACTTCTTATAGCAATTTATATCTGAAAAACAGAGAAACTCCAAGTATTTTATGCACGTAAGTTGAATAATGCAGCGTTCTCTACGGTCATTAAAATTAAGAAAGTATGGAAAAACGTGTAGAAAATTCATTTCCATGTTTCATTTTTCTCATTATTTATTTAAATTGTTGTTTATAATAATAAATTCGATAAGAAAGGGTTGCTGATGGGTTTCATTCACATTTTCGCATATGCCAATTTAAGTAGAAATAGTTCAGCGTTAGATCCACATGCATATGAAAGTTACTTTATATTAGAGTTTGTTGCTATTTCGAATTAAATATTTGCTATATTATTGAAACAATTTGGCTAATAAGGTATGAAAGCTCTACCTGAATAAATAAACCAGATGTTCAGAATGTTTTAACTTTAACCAATCTTAGTATTAAATGTTAGCAACGTCGTTTACCTGATGCATAAGTTATTTAATCAAAAATTAAATTTATTAAAACGATTCCATCGACCTAGTGGTTGGTAGACAATGAGAACTCAAGTCATTGGTATATTAATTTCTTTAATTTTTGCGTATAAGTTAAATTCAAGTCATTCCAGAACATTAGAATGACAAATTAACAGGATATTAGGAAAAAGTTTTCGTAACTGGTGAAATTTATTAAATATCATAAAGAAAGATAAAATAGTAAAAGTATTATTTCCAATAGCCTATTAGACACTAAAGGTAGACTTATTAATTTTTAATTTCCATCTGCATTAATCATTGATTCATTAGAAACATAAGCGTGTTTTTACGATATTTGAGTATAATCTATATTTTTGAACGATATATATTTCTTATCTATCAAATAATTTAATGTAATGTCTTGCATATTTTTTTCAAATAACAAGTTCAATCTGAAAAAATTGCAACTATATTAGGATAGAAGCTGTGGACATATTTCCGATAAACTGTTATCTTTAAAATAAAGATCGAGTAATGTAATTATTCTTTTCGTTTAAAATACTTAAAAGAATTTTGTTTAAAGAACAAGTCGGCTACTGAAACATAGTATCGCTCTAAAATTTTGGTTTGTCAAATAGAGCTTTGACAGAATGTATTAGGTGGTGCGAACCTATGAACAAATTAGTTCAGTCATAACCAGAAGGATAAACCAAAGACAACTTGAACCGAAAGTATAATCTCATGCACATTCGTTTCGTGCTTACTGGCGAATCATCTGTAGGAGCCGGTATTACGCCCTTTAACCACTATATATTTGAGTGAAGAATGTGAGATAATAGGACGGTACAACCTCCTAGACGAATTTGTAAACCTATAGTAGTGAAGCTAACATCATATGAAGTCTCGAAAATGCGACTTCGACGCTAACTCACTCTATATAATATATACAGTCCTATTATCCCACATTCCTCACCCAAATATATAGTGGTTAAAGGGCGTAATACCGACTCCTACTGATAAATCGCCAGTAAGCACGAAACTAATGTGCATGAGATTATACTTTCCGTTCATGCAGTCTGGTTTATCCTTCTGGTCACAACTGAACTGATTTGGTACTAGTTTTGCAACACCTAATACATACTTGCATATATATTAGTTCTCCGCAACAAACAGTATTTAACTGTTATTCATCACAGCAATTTAAGGATTTATATACTTGGTACACTGGATTAGCATGGCCAAATTCGTGATGTTTTAGTTGCATTTTACACGATACGGTTAAATAAACACGATTTACGTCATAAACTCTGCAAGACCGCTATTCTGTTTCCATGATCTACTTGTATGTAAATTATACAGACTCTCACTGAGCATCTGTCTGTAATGACTATGTTGCCTACATTTACAGTAGCGTACCGGTAATTTTATTAATTGATTCGCTGTGTGTTGCTTGTTTGTGACTGGTTCACAATTTCAGCTACCATATCTGAGTTGCCAAACAATGGCACAGTCATGGCGCAGATAATGAATTCACTTTAGAAATAAGGACTGTTTAAATTTTGTAGCACTAAATCGGCAGCTGCTTTCATTTAGTCAAAATGAGAAGCCTGCTACCCTGAACATATCATTGTAGTTGCATTATTTATATAAAAAGATTTTCTAGTAGACTGAATAGATAAGATAACCATGAATACTGTGTATCAATTTGTTTCCAAAAAATAACATCGTAAAACTTTGCTAAACACGCTTAACTCCCGCTATGCTTTTTTGATTCGTCGTTGTACATAGATTTGAAGACGAATGGCGTTCATATCACCAGCTAAATTTGGCTACATCACTAACGTATATAGACAAGCCTTCTAGTATAACCAACATGGTATAATTTATCAATACGAAATTAGACATGAACATAGCATAAATTGATAATTTTTCTTAGAGTTCGAATTATGCTTTACATCTATTAATGATTTTGCAATTTCAAGATAATTTCGCCGGTTTATTTAACTTATACAAGATCTTTATATATCAACTTTCATAAAATGCTTAACAAAAATATTACAAGCAATAACTTTACTCATAATCATTCAGGAAAATGGTAATTCAGCAGAATCTTATTAAAACCATTGAAGTTTTAAGTGAACAATTAAAGTAAGTAGTGACTCACGAGATCTGGCATGGTTACTTCCGATAGACGATCGTTTTCGATACTCTGTTACGCGTTTTAATAAATAAAATGTGCGCGAAATCCGTGGCAAAATTATGCTTTATACCGAATATTCCGCCACAAATCAATATGCACAATAACAGTTTGGCCAAGTAATTGTGTCCAATCTGAAGTGGATAAAATGGTATATTTTAACAGGTCTGCGTCTCATTTCTAGTTTTGATCAGATATTTCCACATAAACTTACGACAATATAATCATCATTATAGCCCTAATCGTCAGTATCCTCATTTTCATCACCATGATCATGAACCACATTATCATCATCAACGGTAACAGCAACTTCAGCAATTGCGACAAAACCGAAAATAAGTAACAACAAAATGCACGCATAAAATGATTAAATAAGAAATGACAGTAAAAATTAATTGTGGTAATACTGATATGAGTTAATGTTGTGCAATTACATCGTAGAAGTGCAAATCACACAAATGAACAACAAGAAAACGTACCCTGTGCACACGAATGCACACTCGCCCACACACAAATTAGGCTAAGTGGTACGGATGTTGTTTGACACTGAAAAGGCAATTTAACTTCATTAAATCATAGTTCTAGAATAATAAGTGAATAGGAAGAAACGGGAAAGCAGAGTTAGTTTGGCTAAAAAAGTTACTGCTTATTTTGTTGCTAAAAGTTTAAGGCAATGCTTTCAAGTTTTCTCGTACGCAAGAATAAGCAGGATAAAATGATCGATTGCAATAATTCAGTGCTAGGATCCGTAAAAATGTCGATACTATTTAGAATCATTTTGAACGCCTCAGTGCAAACTTCAATATGCTAGGTTCTTTCGCCAGTAACCGTATGAAAATTCTAGAATATTTCACACGTAAAAACAACAATAATTGGATCATGATCACAATCAAAACCAGTATAAGCATATAATTAAACAATAATTGATTGCGCGGGTGGTGGCAATAATTTTTAAAGTCAAGTTTGCGAGCTTGAAATAAACACCAGTCCCACTGTATTTAACCAGTCGTCGAACAACAAAAGAACAGTATGAGCATCCACAAAATACGTCATGCTCAGCAGCATCGTCGACAAAGTCAATCTCCATCTTCGTCATCAGAATTCCTATTATCAAAAACATTTTAAACATTATTTTATTGAAGTACTATTCTTAATATATGTGCGCTTGTTCATCCATTTTTTATCCCGTCATGAAAATCCATATTGTAGAACACCTCCTACATACCGTCATATTAATAATCGAAAACAGCATTTCAATAACTGTCATTAGAAGAAGCCTACGTTAATTAATTAAATATTATTACAATTATCACCATCTACATCCATCTTATCATCATAATCATCATCATTGTCACCATCATCTTCACTATATTCATCATTATCATTTTTAAGGTTCTCAACATTTTAAGGCTCTCAACATATTTAACACTACAATGGCAATCGTTAGAATATTCATTACTTTTATTATTATTACTGTAGGAAAAATCAACAACTTTAAAAAACTTTTATTATTCATTTTATCTTAATTTCATTTGTATCCATAAACAATTTAAAATGAACTGCTTTCCTAATCAGCAGTATAATCATTACTGATCTCCTAACATGCTATTACATCATTATTACTGATGTATAAACCATTTAAAAAAATGCAATTATCAACCTATGCATCCTCATATTATTAACACTTTCCATCATTAGTACTATCATTTACACGTATTTCAGTATTATGATCACGTTACTTAAATTCAATATTGCTGTAAATGAATGTTTTATTCGCATTTGATGCATCGCTTTTCTTAGTTGGATGCTCCCCGTTCGGTTGGCTTTGGAAATTGTTTACCAGCTAAACCTAACCACGCAGTTGCTTAGATTTGATTTTATCGCTTGCTAATTAAAATGTAAAATAAATTTCCGCATTCACAGTTAACAATAAATAATTGAATTGACTTTTATCTCGATGGCACATGTTGACTGTTCTTTAAAATCTTAGGTTCACTTAACTGCTTTGAAAATACTAGTAATCAAAAGCAAAATCTAGTGAGCTAGCGTGTTTCTCACCAGCAACACTGCATGGTTTTGTCTGAAGCTCCATTCATTTCGCCAAAAAACGGCGTCCAAAACATCATTTCAATTTCACCATCAATTTAGGATGAAAACGAATTGGTCAGTAACTGCTCGAAATGTTGCAGCATTATTATAAATGTAATTGCGCTTTTAATTTAGTGTTTATTTATTAACTTAAATTAATTAAGAAATTCGTTTCTCAAAAAAATAGCAATGCATCGTCAGTCACACTTTAATGCGCTTCATGAGACGCCTGGCCAGCTGCTGTTAGATATCACATACGTTAATTAGTTATAAATATGTGAAAAAACAACGCTAAATTGGCTCGGTGGTTTATTAGTTTTCTCCTGCGTGGCCTTGTACAAGCTACACAAATGCAGGTAACACGAATTTCAGCTTTTAAGTTGTAATTAAGATTTCGATTTTTGACGAATATCACTCATGGCATGTTTTTATGACGAGTGTTTTCTGAATTATGGGTCTCCCCCATCTCAGTTACGTCATTTACATTGAGTGTGTTAAAAACGAATAGTTATTGCATGCAATTGATAAATTATTATTCAGCCACTCTGGTCGAAATTAGTTAGATGAAAACAACGGTTATGAAAATGTACACACACACAAATATGTGACACGCGAATATCTAATGAAAGGTCAGTCTGAGGTATATAAATATTATGACTAGAGGAAATAAAACACTTGCTTCATTTGTTTCGTGAGATGCAACTGATGAAGGCCTACGGTAAGATGGGCCGAAATATCTTGCTAAAAGATAATTACTGGAACAATGAAAGCTGCGTTAGTCAAAACGCAGATCAGGTAATTTCAATTAATCCAGGTGCGAAACACGGAAACTCCTTCAAGAAATATAGCTAATAGGCTGTTCAAAATTTCTTTCGAAATGCGAGCTTTAATAAAATTCATTGTACCCTTCCCATGTGCAAAAACAAAAAGAAATTTTATCAGATACAAGAAACGCTTCTTTCTCATTATCTCCTCAAGTATCTATTAATGAACATATCTTTATATATAAATTGGAAGGCAAAATAAGATAGAAATATGTAAACATAGAGAGAGTGTGAAAAAAGGAAACCAATCAATTGCGTGCGTCACCTCCAGTTCAAGCTCAATGCCTGAACATGCTTTTTCTGCTTGCATAAATCCGACTGCAATTTGTTTATCTATAAGGCTTCGTATGTGGCTAGCTTCCTTTTGTTATTGCATTTAGTAATTACTTTGAATGATACGTCTGGAGAACATACGTACGATGTTTCGATGATGTGTTGCACAATAGCAGACGTGTATTCACCATTTGATTTTAAACTGGTGTTTAAGTTACAATGTTCTCTCATTCGAGTAATTAACCGTCTGGTCGATCGGCCTACGTAAGTTGATCGACAACTTGCGCATGTATATTGGTCATAAATAATTGATGTCAATAATAACGGCTGTTTCTCTTTGATTGCTGATAAAGGCAAGTGGGTTACCATAAATAATAATTTCTATTAAAGCGTTCAACTGTGCTCTGCTTTAAATATTAATATCGAATACTATACATGATTTAGTCAGTTTCATACGCGAAACTTGAATAAGTTGAATTCCAAAAGTAATTCTCGAATGTCAGTGGTCTGTCCGAGCGAAGCTTAATTTTGCTATATCACAACAACAATGGCTCCATTTTGAATTTTCGTTCTTGCGATTAAAAACACGATTTTAATTGTCATTTTTTGCTTTTTCATGAATATGATATAACGTATTAGTTTCTTTTAATAAATTGATTCATTATAACTCCGATTTGTGAGCAATATTGTTGAATTAATATTAAAAAATTTCAGATTCGATCATTTACGAGCTCAAAATTAAAATAAAATAAATAAATAGATTACGTCGTCACTAATGTAAAACAAAATAATTTTTTCATTTAGCTATTTCAAACCTTTTTTTAAAATTTAAAATGAAAATTATATCTCGCCGAAAATAAGTAAACATTTTTGACAAGATGATTTCGAAATTGAGCTGATATTTATGTCAAAACCAAAATTTTTAAGAAGTAAATGTGATTCCAGCTCGCGCAAATGGTAACCACTAAATTAAATAAAGATTCTGCATGCAATAAAATAATAAAAAATTCTGTGATTTCGAAAGCAAGAGAATTGTACATCGGGTATTCCAGTGCAGCAACTAAATTTTCTACTACCAGGGAAATAATTGTTTCTCTATTGTTTCTTTTGAATTATACAAGATATTCAGATTGACCCCGTTTGTCAGTTCTCACTATGATCGGATGATGAACACTGTAAGTCAAGAGACATCAGTGCGTATAATTGGTGTTAATTAATATATATTAAATATTGATTGTATCCACAAAAATCAGTAAATGCCTTATCTGATATTGTATAATGCTCAATTGCTGTACGAAATCGCCCTGTCCCCACCCCCTTACCCTTTATTGTAAAATACTCGATAAAAGAATACCAAAATGATTCCAATATAATAATATCCAAAAAACCAAATTACCGTCTTCGTTGACTTTAATTTTGACGTAATCAGTTAATAGTGCATTTCTGATACCGACTTTTTTTGCCCATGATCGTTTTACTCGTAATTTAAAGAAAATTAGTTCAAAAATGCTGTATCTCGGAATCTTTGGATTACCCATTTCTTTGTTGCTGATTCAGCTGTTAAAATCGTGATCTAAACGAAGTTTAATCATGTAAAATCTAATAAAAATCGCTATAGTGACATTTGTACTCAATTTGAAATTGATTAAGCCGCTTCAGGCTATTCCAGCATAATAGTTGCCTTATTCTATTTCAATATCGCTAGTCACTACACGAGAATATTAATTATACAGAAAGTTCTTGCTTCGTTTATCTTGTACAAAGCATCACATCTTACAAAACAAACGTTACTTCGGTGAAAATGAAATATAATTGACATTATTTGGCGGATAATCTTGACATACATGTATAAAATCAATAAACACGATAAGTGTGTTTTTGCCTAAACACGACTAATTGTAGCTGCACCCATTTCACGCACGTTTGTGGAAAGCGCTTATCAATACTAAAACCAATATCGGACAGAATTGCATACAAAATCCCATTTAAAAATCGAATCGGCTATAATCGTAGAAGAGTAAGGTTGTTTTTGTGTGAATTAAATAAACTTCATGCAATTACACATTACTTTTTTAGCATTATATCCTAAGTTGTATGAAAAATTAGTTCTAATAAAATTTATCTCATTTAATATTAGCATTCAGCTAGATGATTTATATTTTCTTTACTTCAGTTCATCACATCTTCATTTTTTGCTTTCATGCACTTTGCCTACATAATATTATTTGAAATCATGTAAGTATAATCAATTTTAAAACTATTTTTGAACTTACGATGTGTTGCTTCAGTATTAGTGTTACCTCAGTAAAACTGAATGTCATTATAATCGCTCGCGCAATTATTTTTGACATTTCATTGGATATATTAAAGTTCAGATAAAAAATTCTTCTAATTGTGAAAATCAAACACAAATATATTAAATTTATTGTCAATTTAAATTTTCCAAAATTTTATATCTACTTTATTTACGTTAAAGATCTTGTCCTTAAATACGCATCAATTTCAGAACATATTTTAACAGATGTGCTGTTCAATAAATTTGAATTAAGTACTTTAGATTTCTTTGCTTTAAATCAAGTTTGCGAGCTTGAGGTAAACACCAATTCCATTTTATTTAACCAATCGTCGAACAGCATAGCAAAACTTCCGCCAGTCGCACGTACTGACGTGTTTCGATCGGCCATGATCATCATCAGAGAACAACGGCAAACAGACTAGTAAGGATCAAACCGCAATTCATATATATCAATAACAGAATTAGATATGTGGCTCTCACCTCTAGTAGTCTCGTATTTAGTATACTTGACGGTAAATTCTGGCTTCAAAATTTCTATGCAATGACGAACGTTAAAATTCTGAAGCTTGCGCTACATAAAAAAACAGTTTATACAATTAAACAAACAATGTATTCTCGGACCATGGCGGAAATTTTGCTATGCTCTTCGACGATTGGTTAAATTCAATGAGATTGGTGCTTACTACAAGTTCCCAAAATTGATTTAAGGAAATGTTAACACCACCCGCGCAATCATGGATTGTTTTAACTCTTATTGTTGTTAGCCTATTTGGATCATCTTTTAAATTTGAAGAAAATAGCGAATAAATAAAATGTAACTTTGTTAAGACTATTTTCATATACTTCTATTGCATTTATATTAGTATACTACTTTCATAATAAACGTATTTTAACTAAGGTAGAGATATTTTCTAAATATTATAGTTATCTATATATAAATAGTACGCGGCAGTGGGAGCCCAGTAAATAAAATACTTGCCGAATAAGAAAGTGCTACCCCGATTTGATCCCCGGTTGCAGAAATACTGGCAAGTATTCAATGTGTCTCCAATGCGATCGAAACCGGCGTACTTGATGAATATACTGTAAACATTTATATATATATATATATATATATATATATATATATATATATATAAGGGACAATACCAACGCCCCAATATCGGCTTCAGAGAACTCTGTGGAACCAGATGTTCGAAGCCAAAAACGCGTAGATAGGTATGGTGCAACCAGTTCTGTAATGGACGTAGGGTCCTGTATTCTGGTTTCAGATACGCAACATATGTCGATTTATTCAACGTACGTGCAAGAGATTCTTGTTGTCGAAGTTGTTTTAATGTTCCCACATTATATGCGCCTACGTTAAAACCTAACCTAGGTTTAATAATTGATCGTCTACTAGAACCATTTTCGATATTTGTCAACCTGATATTGGGCTCAGTCTTATGACCTATACCAACCATATTCATAGTATCTAAAAGAGTGATATTGTTAGATTGAGAAGCAGAAGGAAGAGAAAAGAAGGCAGAATCGAAAATAAAGTTGCCTGCAGAAGCACGATTACGCTTATCCGCCCTGCGCGTCTCAGCAGATAAGGCGACCCTTTTTATATTGCACAACGGCCGATGCAGTATGTAATCATTGTAAGTTGTACTCGTTATGGTTATATATGGACTGTAAAAGAACACTTGGTCGCCCATTTCTAGTGATGGCTTGTGTTCGGAGTTTTCCTTCTTCTAGATAGCCTGCCAACCAAGGCTGATGAACACTATCTGCCCTGATGTTAGTGGCCAAAGTTTTCTTCAGCAGCCGAAACTTTCCCTTCACGGATGGAACGCTTGACCTCATTCCGTCACTACAAATTTAACAAAAAATGTTACTGCGCAGTTAGACCAGACTCGAGGCTTCACATGAAACTGGATGATGGCTGTGTTCCTTTTTGACCCGGCAAGGTTTATGCTACCGATCCCGGGTTGACTAGCTTGAGCCCGCCGGTCGTCAGGCCGGAAATTCTATGGCTTAGGGCCAACACAAAGCATAGTCTCCTTTACAATTTTTGTTATATTATATACTGGAAACTATTTATGTATGTATATTTCTATTTTCTTGCGCAGCAAATAAGAAAAACAATTTAAAAAGGTTTCTCTTGTACATTATTGCTGGTATTCCAAGAGTAGAAATATTTATTTTGTTTGAATGCATATTTTATCTTTGCACAAGAGAAGGTCGTTCTGAATTTTACAAAAGCTCGAGTTGATAAATAAATATAAACGCATGTAGACGCTCTTATTCTGTTCTCGCAAGGATGAGCCTGAAATGCAATTTTGTACCCATCCGAGTATAAAAATACTTTTCAGTTCTAGTGTATTTAGATACGCACATCAAGGTTGAAATCCTGAACTTGTTCGCTAAACCCCTTATAAAAATTCCTTTCGTTCCGTGGTCTTGCCGAAAATTTGCTCATATCTGTGATCGAAATCCGTAACAATACAATGAAATAGTTTATGGACTCTTTGTTATATTTGTCCATTATTTTAAATAGACACCACAATTAAACTAGACTTCATATTAACACTGAACCAAGTACCTATGTTCATTAGTATTCATATCTCCTGATGAAAAGATAATACTGAATTACAATAGACCAAGTATACTATGAAAGTTTTTGTATAAAGTTAGAACACGAGAATGTTTGAAGACAGTGAGCCACAAACTCTCCTTAGGACAGAACAGCTCGCGACAGAGAAAAATATTAAATTTTACTCCTAGCACAAACAAATATATATATATAATATATATATATATATATATATATATATATATATATATATATATAGACAGTTAATATCTGTGCGGCAGGATGGCTCAGTGGTTAGAGCACCAGGTTCCGAAGCAGACGTGCCCAGGTTCGAGTCCTGTCCGCGGCAAATTCTGGCCAGTACTTGATGAGTTCCCAATAAGGACGAAACCGGTCTACTGGATGAATTGCCTTTTCTACACTATACAATTCTTAGTTTATACTGACATATGTAAGTAATTAATGGGTCAGGTGTTTATATCAAGACCGCAACCTTGATTATAATAATTGTTATCACCACCCGCGCAACCAATGTTCGTTTAATTATATCTAGTGAGTTGTCAGTAATTGTCATTAAATCACTGTAATCTCATTGCGAAGAATGTATACATGCAGACATATACACAAACCAATTTACTATACACTTTCCAAGCATTTTAAATTTTTTTTAAAAAAAGCAAGTTATTCTTAAGAGATCTAACAACAAGTATAAATGTGGTAGTTTAAACTAATATATCCACTTGACATATTGATTGTCAACTAAGTGTGTGATGTGCGTCCCATTAAAAAATATATCCGTACATGGATATCGAAATATCTGGGGAAATTATGATGACAGTGGATTCAAACATTTCGGTACGCAATCCGAAAATCAGGTAAATCATACCATCTTGTCAACGGACGCTTTTCAAACACAAGGTTTTTCGATTTTTCTTGGGAAATATCATTTAGCTTTTAAGTGCCCAAAATTATGCTCTGTCACTGTGCATGTCATCCTCGTAAGCTAATAACCACTTACATCAATTGATGGTATATTTTTACATGTACGCTCTTTTAGAAATATTAGTATGAAGTTTCCAACAGCCACACTATATTTCCTAAAGTAGTCAACGTTACGCTTTGCCATTCTTCGCATTATATAATAAATCGACCATTGGTTGCGCGGGCGGTGATAACATTTACTATAATCAAGTTTGAGAACATTTTATTAGAAACTGACACATTAATTAGTTACATATGTCAGTATGAACTAAGAATTATATAGTGTAGAAAAGGCAATTAATCCAGTAGAACAATTTCGTCCTTATTGGGAACTCATCTCGTACTGTCCTGAAATTGCTATAGACAGGGCTCGAACCTGGGCACGTATGCTTCGGAATCTGGTGTTCTAATCACTGAGCCAACCTGCAGCACACCACATATATTTTTTCAGTTATGTACTAATTAATGATTCTCGGTTAGCCTTTCATTTATGTGGGGCCCTGTTTGCGGCAAATTTTGAACATTACTTAATGAGTTCCCAATAAAGACGAATCCGGTCTACCGAATGAATTGCTTTTTCTACGCTAGACAATTCATAGTTTATACTGACAAATGTATATACATAATGACTCAGGTGCTTATATTAAGAACGAAACTTTGATTAAAATAATTCTCCGCATTATATCAATCTGCAAATAAATACTGATGCCAAATCATAGAATACAATAGGTTTAAGTGGTAATATTTTTAAACAAAATGCTGCACTTGGTTGACGAGTAATCATGCCAAGCTCTTCTTATTTGTCACTTAATCGAGCTTATGAGAATTAGAGAATTTTAATTTTATTATTAAGGCATCAACCTTAGCGTGAGTCTTACATTGATGGTCTACGAGATCAATGTTCTTAAAATAAAATAAATTAATTTCTACTAATCTGTAATTATTACTCATTAAAATGAGTACAAACACTGGAAATCAGATAAATAAATGTTTGTTTACATTAAAATAATAAAGTCTACCAATTACAATTTATTTAAAAAGCATTTATTCAGGTGATATTGTGTCTGGTCTTTAATGACACATTGTAGTGGCCAATTGGATCTTTAACCCAAAATTGATACCAAATAGGCTCTATGTCAAGTTAAATCAAAACAAGAAACATACGTTGATATATTACATTAATTTACTCGCCGTGTGTGAATTTTGTGGCCCAATATTTAAGTTGCATTTCCCAATGTTAATTTTCCACCAGAGATTACGGCAATTCTGTCTAGTACTTGATGAGTGAACAATTAGGACGAAAATGGTCTACTGAATGAATTACTTGTGCTATCTCCAAACAATTGGCTAACGTGTTCGATGTAAACAAATTGTTGATATGCGTAGAATTAGCCCTGTTGAAGTTAAAGCAATATTAATTTCTAGTCTGCTAGAAAAATTAGATAAAATGGACTAGCGATTACACTATCAACAAATAAGAACAGTACAGGAAACTCAGAATTGTTGTTCCTATAATTGCCCACCCGCTGCCTCAAGGAATCAACGGATTTAATGCGTGAATCAAATGTTAATTACTACGTAGGATAGATGGAAAAATACTTCTAATACTAAGTAGTATAATTCTATATTACAACGAAGATGTTGATGCTTATGTAGGTAAAATTAAAAAAAGTGATACTATTAACAATACAGTAAATATTATAACCATATAATTCATGATTCGCATAAAATTAACTTTGATTAAAATTAATTTGATAAGGCAAATACAACTTCGTATCAGAACTTAACCTCTCTGGAATAAATCCTTTCAGTTACAACATTGATTATGGTCGACTAGCAAAAAAATAATTAATACAATTTTTGTTGTTTAAAATCGTTGACATATTTAAAAATGTGCTCGTTCAATCCAAGATATTTTCTTTACACAATTATTTTCAAGTGATCCAGTTTGAGAATAAGGCTTCACTTGTCCACTACTTCCGCATCTTAGTATTTATGACTGCAAACTTTGAAACACCTATTTAGTATCTTTACAAGTTTTTTTAATGTTTAGGATATTTAAATAATTTGGTTACTTCTTAGTAACAAATGTATCATTATCTATCTTGAACGTGCTGTGTACGTGAAAATCAAATTTATGGCGAAACTCACATATAAAACTAAAAAGTCCTTACAGAAGTTCTTTGCGAAGATTTTGCAAAATATTAAATAACAAGTAGTTAGTTAAATTTAAAAAAAGTTATGACAGTATTATCAGGGGAATGTTTACTTCTATTTTCCGTTCGCTGTATTAATGATTTACTCAATTAAATATTCACAATATTGCACATTTCGTTAACACGATTAATAACATTAGTATTGTTATCTTTATGTAACATCTCAAGTTGTTCGGATAAACAGGATAAGACTACGCCACAACCTTGGCAAACTATCATGCATGCGAAAAGTAAAATGCAAGGCGTAGAAATTGAAATAATGAATCATCCAACCACATATTTAACCCTGCTTCTGATAAATAATATCATTTAATATACTTCTAAATACCAAATTAATAAGAACAGTTTTTAATCTTAAACACTGCAAAACTTAACACAGAAAATTTGAACAGTTAACATTAGATTTATCGCTAATAAATACTACCTCTATTTTCGCTGACAGCATTAAAAAATTGTTATATATATATATATATATATATATATATATATATATATATATATATATATATATATATATATATATATATATATATATATATATATATATATATATATATATATATATATGTGCCTTATTATGTCCATTGCCTTCGAATATTACACAGTATATTTCTAATTAAGAAGAAAAAACATATTAATAACAAAGTGGATATTGGCCATTTATTTCGAGAATACTAAACTTCACTTTACAATCTTTCATTTTTATACACATATATATATATATATATATATATATATATATATATATATATATATATCGTGAATACTAATCATCCCTTATACAATCATACATATTTGTACATTTTGGGTTTTCAATTGATTATGCTAGTGGTAACAAATCTGACTCGTTTTTACTGCAGTTTCTTGTTTTGACTAGTTGGTGAGTGTGTATGCGTTTGTGTTTGTGTGTATGCGTGTATGCATGTAAAGGTCATTCTCGCAATATTGCGAAGTGATGTCTGAGATCTTGTCATTATTGTTTTGATAGCTTGAGAATTAACCATTTGTGCGCATTGTTCACTGTTACATATACAAGAGCTATTTTTCCCAGTATAGTTGATCGTTTCACCTCGTTGCGCAAAGTTTTCACGTGGTAACAACGCCAGTGTGGATTGCAGTGTTAAACGCTCACATTGTTTGGAGACTTCTGTCATCGTATGCGCCTCTGTTATTTCCACTTCAGTTTGTTGCCAATCCGATTGTACGTTTGTTGATTCTAGTCGAGGGCCTGTTTGTTCTTGGCTGGATACTAGTAGATTGTTGTTGAATTTTGTTATTCTTGGCCAGTCGATAAGGATATCATGTTGATGAAACTTTTGAATATTAAGGTCAGGTGCTTGTTGTTTTATGTAAAGGGCTTCGTAGATAAATAATAATTTTTCTGATTTTGCTTTATGTAGAATTGTGAAATTGCTCGAATTGACAGGGTGCCCCGTTGCCAATATATTGTAACACGCGGCTCC